>JAJAQF010000215.1:0-49065 GCA_020510985.1 Pholidichthys leucotaenia | reverse complement strand
GCCACTCCGAAGTCTTCATTTTGTTTTTCTTCAGCCATTCAGAGGTGGACTTGCTGGTGTGTTTTGGATCATTGTCCTGCTGCAGAACCCAAGTGCACTTCAGCTTAAGGTCACAAACAGATGGCCAGACGTTCTCCTTCAGGATTTTTTGTGAGACAGCAGAATTCATGGTTCCGTTTACCACAGCAAGTCTTTCAGGTCCTGAAGCAGCAAAACAGCCCCAGACCATCACACTACCACCACCATATTTTACTGTTGGTATGATGTTCCTTTTCTGAAATGCTGTGTTACTTTTATGCCGGATGTAGTGCGACACACACCTTCCAAAAAGTTCAACTTTTGTCTCATCAGTCCACAGAGTATTTTCCCAAAAGTCTTGGGGACATCAAGAAAATGATGTTTTCTGGCAAAACTGAGACGAGCCTTTATGTTCTTTTTGCTGACATTGGTTTTCGTCTAGGAACCCTGCCATTTTTACCCGGTCTCTTTCTTATGGTGGAGTCAAGAACACTGACCTTAACTGAGGCAAGTGAGGCCTGCACTTCTTTGGCTGTTGTTGTGGGGTCTTTTGTAACCTCTTGGATAAGTCGTCGCTGCGCTCTTGGGGTAATTTTGGTCGGCCAGCCTCTCCTGGGAAGGTTCACCACTGTTCCACGTTTTCGCAATTTGTGGATAATGGCTCTCACTGTGGTTTGCTGGAGTCCCAAAGCTTTAGAAATGACTTTATAACCTTTTCCAGACTGATGGATGTCAATTACTTTGTTTCTCATTTGTTCCTGAATTTCTTTGGATCGCAGCATGATGTCTAGCTTTTGTGGATCTTTTGGTCTACTTCACATTGTCAGTCAGGTCCTATTTAAGTGATTTCTTGTTTGAGAACGGATGTGACAGCAATCAGGCCTGGGTGTGGCTAGAGAAATTGAGCTCAGCTTTCCAAAGATGTGATAAACCACAGATAATTTATTGTTTTAATGGGGGGGCGGGGGTCACTTTTTCACACTGGGCCATGTAGGTTTGGATTTTTTTTCCCTTTTTCTCTTAATAATAAACATCTTCATTTAAAAACTGCATTTTGTGTTTACTTGTGTTATCTTTGTCTAATATTTAAATTTGTTTGACGATCTGAAACATTTAAGTGTGACAAACATACAAAAAAAAAATGAAAACTCAAGAAGAGGGAAAACACTTTTTCACACCACTGTACGTATATACATATATACATAAGATTTATGAGGATAGACACATTTGTGATTAAGACAATGATGCTGATGCTCCTCATATTTGATTTGGCAAAGATTTTCTGCTGGATACCCTTCCTGACACAACCCTCCCAATTTAACCAGGCTTGGGACTGGCACTAGGAAGATGATTACTGTGGGAGGAAAAAATGTACAGAATATTCGATTTTCTTTGTTTTTATCACGGATATTTGGAGCCCCAAAGGTTGGTAATCAGAACAGCCCTAAGGATTAGTTAAACCTTTCTTCCTATATAACGTAATCATCTTCATGCTGTGACTGGATGAAGGAAAAGTTCACTCTGGGTTGTTCCCCTTTACCTCACAATGAAAATCACGAGTGTTTGTTGTTTGCATTGCTGTGTCAGCAGTAGAGCTGTGGCCTTGGTAGCAGGTCTGGTGATGGACAGGGGAAGGCTCAGTTCCTTCTAAACAAGCTGCAAACAGAGAGAAAAGTGACTAACACCAGACAGCTGTTATCCAGTTAGCCAAAGCTTTCTCATGCCAGATGCTTTGTGCTGGCTTTCATTTCTTCTCTTATCACTCAGCTCTGTATCTGATAGCTTATCATTTTGGCAGCATGCTGTCTATCAAATCATCTTACATGTCATGGATGGCCCTTGCGGGCCAACAATGAGACGCTATAGGCCAGGCGATGAGTTTGCATATTTATTAACAAAAGACAAAAAAACAGCCACGTGGGGCAAAAACACGAACATACACTAGACTCTGGATAACACACTCTGAGGAAATACACTTACTCGGATACGATGAGTCAAGAGGGTGACTGGAGCCGGGGTTAGGGACTCCAGCCGAACGTTATGTGGAACCAACGTTAAGCGAGGTCGCAGCCAGGAGTAAGCCTCAGCTGTTCCCTTAAATAATGCCTAAGGACTAATCAGGAAAGGAGAATGTAATCAATGGAATGTGATCCAGCTATCACGGCGTGGCTCGCCTTTGACAGCCGGAAGTCCCGCCATGACGCTGTCACAATAAAAGCCCTGGAAGGCCAAATGAAAACACAGAATGGAGAAAACACTGGACAGCCCGAGCGCAGACAGAATCAGTGCTCAGACCATGACAGTACTCCCTGCTCAAAAGGCGCATTCCAGGTGCAAACATAACATCCAAGCACCCCCTCCCCCAAACAGAAGGATACCAGGCCCGACCCAGGGAGGGCAGAGGGGGAACCAGGCCAGGAGGGCAAGAACCACAAAAAGAAGAGGAGAACACTATATCAAGGAAAAAAAAAAAACACAACAGAGGGCAACACAGATAACCAAGATGATGAGGCGTAAACTCAAAAAGAACACAAGGCCGAACATGCTAAAAATAATCCAAGAGCATAGTAGGATACACAAAGAATATACATAACCATCCAACTGATAAGGGGACAAAAATACAGGTACGTACAAAAATACACAGTACCTTATAAACACCAGGAAAAAAAAAAACCTCAGAGCTACACAACAGCGTAACAACACCACAAACCCAGCCCAAAATTTTAAACAGGCAAAGATAAGAACAAGAAGAGCATCTCTCAAACTACAGAGGAAACCAGAAAACTAAAATACAGGTACATTACAAAAATATACAGTACCCTATAACCACCAGGAAAAAAACTCAAACTACAGAGAAGAGCAGCAATACTACAAATATAGTCCACTATCATAAACAGGCAAGGACAAAACAAAAGAGCATCTCTCAACTACAGAGGAAGGGGAAAAAAATAATAAAAAAAACACCACTTACAGGGATGCCGGCAGGCAGAGCACAGAGAGAGAGAGAGAGAAAAAATGTTCGGGTGGTCTACCCGCATCCAGAGTCCAAATCACAGGCAGGGAAAAAAGAAACAGTTCGGGCGGCCTACCCCAGTCCCAGGCCCGGAGAAACAGTACCTCTGGCGGCTGAACCAGGTCACCGAACCAACAAGGCAGTCCTTCGGGTGTTTGACCCAGAACGCTGAACCGGCGAAGCAGTCTCCCGGGCGGCCTTCCCGCGTCTTTTGGCCATCAGAACCGGAGGGGAGAACTCGGAGGTGGCCTCCCTACCCAGAGGGAAAGCCGAACTGAATACAGGGAACCCCAGCGGCACCCGATGGAGGAAGAAAGGGGGAAACAAGAGGGACCAGTCATACAGCGGAGAATCTGCAGCTCCTTCACCGACCTTGAACCGAACCAGCGCTGCGCCCTTGCTGGACCCCGATCGGGACAGCACAGCACCTACGACGGACCCCGGTTGGGTCGTAGCTGCACCCACGACGGACTCCAATTGGGTCGGAGCTGCACCCATGACGGACCCTGACTGGGCCAGTGCAGCACCAGGGATGACCTCCAAGCACGAACCTGGAACCTCCACGATGACGACCGGAACAGTCTCATCACCGGTGTCCCTGGGAGAAGGCTCAGAGGAACAGAAAGAACTGGGATCAGGATCACCGGCAGCGGCAGAGCCCGGCGAGACAAGCTTGGATGCAGCGGTCGGCTGCACCCGGCTCATTTCCCAGAGAGACAGGCAATAATGCTCCAGAATAGAGAAGAGAAAGACAAAATAGAGCACTTGCCTGATCTTGGGCTCCACTGCTGTCCAGGACTCCGACGATCCAGACTCAATGATCTGGAGGTCCACTCCTGGTTCCCACTCGACTGCGGCGGGCTCCGCAGCCGGCATGATGGTCATCACAGTCCGGGGACTCCCTGGCGCTGAGGTCCATGCCGAAGGCCCGCACGGCGTGGTGGCAGGGGATCCGTGGCCTGCTGGGTCGAACTGCTCCTCGACGCAGGCTCCAACCGGCAGTCCTCCTCCTCTGCCCATGACATGGCTGCCGGACTGGTACCAGGCTCTCCAGGGCTGCAGGCTCCTCCTTCAACTGGCAGTGTATTCCTGGCAGTGGGGGATCCTCTGGGGAAGGAGACACAGAGGATGCAGGTTCACAATTAATAGCTACAGCAGGTGGAGGAAGCTCGGGGGACTGTGAACCCCGAACTCCACCCCCAGGAGTCAGACAAGGCAATTCATTATGTGGAGTGAGAGAATGAAACAGCACTTGCCTGTTCTCCAGAGGGCCGATGGTTCCTGCTGTAACGGGCTTGGTTCTTCCCTTTCCCCTACGGATGGTGAAGGAGGTCCCCCTGGGAAGACGAAGAGGAGCCACTCGCACAGGATCGGTGACAGGCACAGCCGGGGCAGGACTCGTGAAGCTCACAGCAGCTGGAGAGAGAGACGAGGAGGAGGGAGGAGCAGCCGAAGCAGTCGGGGGACGAGGAGCTGAGGGAACAGTGGGAACAGAAGACCTGGAGGCGGAGGCTGCTGTCTTTCCCTTCCGTTGTGACGCAGGGGTAACAGCTGGCTGGGAAGCAGAGTTCTCTCGGCGGCCCGGAACTGGATCCGGACGGGGATCTCGCAGAGGCTGATTACGCGCAGGGTGACGACGTTTACCGGCAGAGGGCGAGGCAAAGGTTAGGTCTGGAAACTCCGCTGCTGCGCAGAGATGGAGGCTACCAGCTCAGTGTACTCGGGAAAATCATCGAGTTCGGGATGGGCCTCCACCAGTCTGACTGCCGCCACCACATGCTATATGATCTGAGTAGGATGGACAGCAGAGTGAGCCTCAGCCACATGGGCCCGGATGAGCTCAGCTGCCCACTGCGTCTCTTCTGGGGGAGTCCCGGCTGACCTCCGACTCCACTGTGGATGTGAACGGCCCTTGGGTGACGTAGACTCCTGGGCTGAACGGGTAACAGGAACTGAATCCCGGGGCGAGGAGCGGGAATTTGGCTTCCTGCCGGAGTTCCCCTCCAGTCCACAGGTCTTCTCCCAGAGTGCTGTGATTTCCGCCATCCTCTTCCTGACTTTGGTGTGGTTGGCATGGCGAGGACTGCAGTTAATTGCCGCCTCTGCGAGGTCCAAGTACCAGCATGAACCATCGGGAAAGGGGTCGTTACGAGCTTACGAGCGCAGCCCCTATGGCTGGCCGGGGAATTTCTGCCAAATAATCCGGCGGCGGACAGCTGCCCGTCTCAGCTTTTGCAGCGTAGCCCAAACACAGGCACGGTGGCGGGCCCGGGCCGCCACTGTTTTGACGGATGCAAATTGGGTAGACAGGTTGGCGTGGGTTTTATTGGGTTTGCGCTCCACGGAAAAAAAGAGGATTTGGAAGCTTCCCTGGCAGAGAGCTGGTTTTTGCGCAGCCCCTATGGCTGGCCGGGGAATTTGTGCCAAATAATCCGGCGGCGGACAGCTGCCCGTCTCAGCTTTTGCAGCGTCACGCAAACACAGGCACGCTGGCGGGCCCTGCCTGCCACAGTTTTCCACGTGCTTTTGTGCCTAAAACTTTGAAGAAGGCGGAGTCATGCCTCCCTTATTGGGGGGGCTTTCACACCTGTACTGACCTCATGCCTCCCTTATTGGGGGGGGGGGGGCTTTCACACCTGTACTGAGTACTTAAAAACTGTATTTATCGGCAGATGAAAGAAAACTGAAGCAAAAACAAACAAACAAACAAACAAAAACTAAGCAAACAGCAACTGCAACATGAAGTATTTCAAACATATTTATTCAAATGTACACTTATATGGACACAATCTTGAGCCATAACTTTTTGGTAATGTGAAAATAATAAGCCAAGTAGCACCAAAATATTGAGCGCTCTTGTTGTCAGGAAACAATGTTGGCACCAAATCACTGAAGTGATCTGCCACCAATGGGGGTAGATTGTGCTCTGCCACAAAATGACAAAACATCACTTCTGCTAGTGATGCATTGGATTTGGAAGGCGTCGGTTCTCTCACTGGCTGAAAATGTTCATCCATCGATCGAATTTGGCTACACAGTTTTTGTGGCCCTGTGTAGCAAAGTGCGACTTCAGGTGGAAAATCCCTGATGCAGACACTTTTAGCATTAGAGTCACACATATCAGGCGCAGCATTACTGGCGCCGGGATTCCTCTCTGTTCCAGAGCGGCAGGACAAAAGAAGGTGCGATAATGGTTGCCGTGGGTTTTATTGGGTTTGCGCTCTGCGGAAAAAAGAGGATTTGGAAGCCTCCCCGGCAGAGAGCTGGTTTTTGCGCAGCCCCTATGGCTGGCCGAGGAATTTCTGCCAAATAATCCGGCACCGGACAGCTGCCCGTCTCAACTTTTGCAGCGTAGCGCAAACACAGGCACTCTGGCGGGCCCTGCCCACCACTGTTTTCCGCGTGCTTTTGTGCCTAAAACTTTGAAGAAGGCGGAGTTTGTGTTCATCAGACACGACGACCAGTGCCCTCTATTGCCCCTGCACACATGTTGAAAATGGCCGTATCTCACAATGTTAAAGAATCCTTTAAAAAATTCCTGTATCCAGACGGTGATCCGGATCATCCCCAAAATTTAATCAGTTCTTCCTTGTACCATTTCCAACAAGGCCTGAAAGTTTCATCGAAATCCGTCCAAAACTTTTTGAGTTATCTTGCTAACCAACAGACAGACAAACGCTGGCAAAAACATAACCTCCTCCTGGCCTTCGGCCTGGCGGAGGTAAAAAGTGCAATTTTTTTATTGTTATTTAGGCCATAGGTCACAGTCATCTGAACTACTTTTAAGGGGTAGGACATTTAAAGTTTACGATTTTAAATTATCAGCCCATCAGTAACTTTATATTTACTAATTTATATTTACTAAATATTAGGCTAGAATACTTTGTACAGTTCCAGTATCAACACAACATCAGTGTTGCCAACTCTCACTCTTCGGGAGTGAGTCTCACTCTTTTACCTTCTGTCTCACACCACAAACCTTATTAGTCACTGGAAAATAAGGAAAATACTGCCAATATCATGTTGGAAAAAATAATTTATTACCTCCGCCAGGCCGAAAAGGCCAGGAGGAGGTAATGTTTTTGCCGGGGTTTGTCTGTGTTTGTTTGTCTGTCTGTCTGTCTGTTGGTTAGCAAGATGACGGATTTCCATGAAACTTTCAGGCGTTGTTGGAAATGGTACAAGGAAGAACTGATTCAATTTTGGGGATGATCCGTATCACCGTCTGGATACAGGAATTTTTTAAAGCGTTTTTTAACACTCTGACATACGGCCATTTTCAACATGTGCGCAGGCGCAATGGAGGGCGCTGGTCGTCGTGTCTGCAACACAAACTCCGCGTTCTTCAACGTTTTAGGCACAAAAGCACGCGGAAAACACTGGTGGCCTGGGCCCGCCAGCGTGCCTGTGTTTGCACGCAGCTGCAACACCTGACACGCGCAGCTGTCCGCCACCGGATTATTTGGCAGAAATTCCCCGCCCAGCCATAGGCGCTGCGCATTTGACAGAAATCCAGCGGCCAGCCATAGGCGCTGCGCAAAAATGAGCTCTCTGCCGGGGAGGCTTCTAAATTTTGTTTGGTGAAATTACGTTCATTAGCAGGTTTTTTTTAATCCAGCGCACACCAACTTTTACAAACTTTTATGAACTTTTGCTAGTATTTGCCAGCGTTGCATTCAGCGTTGGCAAACTTTTGCCAACTTAGATCAACTTAAGCAAACAAATACTCAGCGCAGCGTCAGGCGACGCTCATATAAAGATCAGCATTTGTGGAGGCTTCCTGCACCTGGACCTGCTTTTTTGGGTGGATTCACACTACAACGTTTGGACCAACTTTTACTGACGTTTTGGCAAACGTCTGGCTCTGCTGGCAAAAGTCGATAAAAGTTAATGATAGTTGGTGTTTGTTGGCAAACACTGGCAAAAGTTGTGTTCCTTGAAAATTTTCAGCATGCAGACGTTTGGAAATAAACGTTGGTGAAAGTTGTGCTCAGGTTGTAAAAGTTCCTGAGCGCTAGGCTAAGTTGTTTTTTGTTTTAGATTCCTTTATTAGTCCCACAATGGGGAAATTCCAGGGCATCCACATGAGTGGATGGAGCAGCCGCTGGTGCAGCGCCAACCCTTTCACCATTCACACACACATTCACACCTGGGGCCACTTTAGACTCTCCAATTAACCTAAACAGAGTTCACCTAAGTCGGCCTAAGTTAAGCTCCATTGGCAAATGTTGACTGAAATGCTGGTGGAAGCAGATGTTTTTAGACCAAAACTCACTTCAGACATGCACGGACGAAAGAGAAATGGAGAGAATGGGGAATTTAAAAACATATACAGTATATATATCTAAGATAAGATAAGATAAGCCTTTATTAGTCCCACAATGGGGAAATTCCAGGATTGCAATAGCACAGGGATAGCAACACTCAGAGCAACAATCAAGAAGACAAGAAAAAACAAGAGCAGCGAATATACATATGTACATATAAATATATAAATACACAGTGCGGAGCATTGTAGCTAGATGGAATAAACAGCATAGCCGTCTACTTAGTTATCCGACATAGTATGAATATGTACCCATACACATTGTCGCTCTCCGTAGCGACCGATATTGTCCTAGTTGTATACTGGAGGGGACCATCTATATATAATCTCCCAAAAATGTGACAGCCCAAAAGAAAAAAAATCTCCTCATTGCAAAATTTACTGGTGTTCATTTTCTGCTCCATGCATAATCATTCTCCAGAATTTATTGGTTCACTTCCATTGTGGGAATCAAACAGCGCTGATGTGGTGTCAAAAACAAAATGACATTTAACAGGATTTTGTTATTTTAATGGAAAGAGCTGTAACAGCCAAAATATAATTGCCCGTCATTTTATTTATATGATGATACTGTAGAGGATGTGCTCGAATGATGAGGCTGAGTTTAGTTCGTAAACCAGCTTTATTGACAGAACACATCGTCTAGCATTCTCAAAGCAGGAAAGAGGAAGAATCATATCTCATCACCCTTTTATATGTTTCCAGCATCAGAATTCAAGTCACATGGTGTTTTCAGTAAACATACAGTCACAAAGCATCCATTTGAACCTTCACCATTGTCTCTCATTTCTTGATGAACCGGAAATCTCTCCGGGGCATCTTCTGTGGGACAAAAAGACCAATCTCACACCTCCTCGTTATCTTCTGCAGATTCGAGTCCTTTGTCCTTCCAGACGTGACACCCTCAATACACATGCAGTCATGTCTCTGTGGAAATGTGAACCCACAATGTGTGTCGCCCACACTACCCCCCCCCCCCAAACGTCTAGTAAGGGCAAAACCTGCATGGCATAAAAAAAGAAAAACACAAAACACTCCATATATCGCTAATCAATCCACCAACTGCCTAGGTTTTAACTTTCTGCCGAATCTGCTGCAACCTGGCTTTGCTGCCCCTGCAACATCTCTCTGCATCTGTGGATTAAAGCTGTTAGCACCTCTCTGTGAAGATTCTGGAGAATGTCCTCTCGGCGGCCTGCCACGGCGGGGGGGCCTCGCAAGCTGCACTTCCTCATCAGCCAAAACAAAGGCGGGTTTGAGCCTGTTTATGCAAATCATCTCCCTTCTGCCCCCTAAATCTAGCAGAAAATGCTTCTGCCCGGTCTCCAGCACTCGGAACGGTCCGTCATAAAACGGCCGCAAACTTGGACGCTGAGCATCATGTTTAACAAAAACAAACTCTGCATTTTTTAAAGCCTTTGGCACAAAAACGTGTGGGAAACTGTGATGGACTGGGCCAGGGAGCGTGTTTGCTCCCGAGTCGCTCTGCCACAGCTGAGCAGGGGGGCCATTTGGTGCGGGATTATCGGGGAGAAATTCCCCCGGCAAACGGAGAGGTTGTGCAAAAACTAATTCAGCCGGGGAAGCATGCAAATCTTCCTTAGGTGCAGAACGCAACCCCAATAAAACCCATGGAAGTTTGTCCACCCAATTTGTATCTGTCAGCGACGCTCTGAGGGCTGCTTTTAATGACCTGTGAAAGCGTTCGCATAAACCATTAGCCTGGGGTTATACGCGGTAGTGCGATGAATCTTCACCCCCAAGCTGCGGGCCATCGATGACCATAGTTCGGAAATAAATTGGGGACCCCTGTCGGACGTTATGTCCGACGGTACACCGAAACGCGCAACCCACGCTGCTAAAAATGCTCGCGCAACTTCTTCCGCTGTGGTTGATGTCAGAGGAATCGCCTTTGGCCAACGTGTGGTGCGATCCACCATCATCAAAAGATGTGTGTGCCCGTGTGATGGTGGGAGCGGGCCCACCAAGTCAACATGCACGTGATCAAAACGCTTAGCGGGGATGTGAAAAGGTTCCAACGGAGCCTTAGTGTGTCTGTGTATTTTGGCTCGCTGACACGCTACGCAGGCTGCCGCCCATTCCTTGACCTGTTTGCGCAACCCGGGCCAAACAAATTTTTCCCCCACCAACTTAATCGATGCGCGCACCCCCGGGTGCGCGAGAGAATGGACCAAGTCAAAAACGCGGCGACGCCACGCGGCTGGCACCACAGGGCGGGGCCGTCCCGTGGAGACATCGCAGATTAGTGGGGGCATACCACTTTGTTGCTCCCTGTGCTCCAGCCTTAACCCTGTTGGTCCAGACTGGAGCGCGCGCACGTCCGCGTCATTAACCTGCTCCGCAGCCATGGCTGCATAATCTAACCCTACACAGACCGGGGCTGCGCGCGCTCCCGCGTCGCTGCCCGGGCCCGCGGCCACGGCTACAGAGTCTGCCCCCATGGGGCTTGGTGGTGCTACCGCGCGCGAGAGACAGTCTGCCACAACATTGTGTTTACCCGCAACATGCTGAATATCAGTAGTGAACTCCGATATTGCGGCTAGTTGCCTTTGTTGTCGGCCTGACCAGGGTTCTGAAATTTTGGCCATCGCAAACGTTAGCGGTTTATGATCCACAAACGCGGTGAAACGTCGTCCCTCTAACCAGAACTGAAAATGATGGATGGCCAAGTGTAGGGCCAAAAGCTCCCTGTCAAACGCACTGTATTTACGCTCACTATCGCGCAAAGTCCTGCTGAAAAACGCGAGGGGTTGCCAGGTACCTGCCACAAACTGTTCAACTACCGCCCCCACCGCTACATCGGAAGCGTCAGTGGTGAGCGCCATGTGGGCCGTTGGAACTGGGTGCGCTAACAAAACTGCATTTGCCAGGGCTGATTTGACCTGGGCAAAAGCGCGCTCCCGCTCCGGAGACCATTCAACTTTATTTGCGGGCTTTTGTTTTTTTAACGCGGTGTACAATGGCTGCATGAGCCGTGCTGCGCTTGGGAGGAACCGGTTGTAAAAATTAACCATCCCTAGAAACTCCTGAAGCGCCTTGACCGTTTGAGGTTGCGGAAAATCCGTTATGGCACGCACTTTATCTGGAAGAGGAACCGCTCCTTCTGCCGAAACGCGATGCCCCAAAAAATCAATCTGCGCCACCCCAAACTGGCACTTCGCTGGGTTAACTATTAACCCGTGCTCTGCCAGCCTCCGAAAAACTGCTGTGAGGTGTTTTTCGTGCTCGCCCTGGGACGCGCTGGCTACCAAAATATCGTCCAAATAAACGAACACGAAAGGGAGGTCGCGTGAAACTGCATCCATCATGCGTTGTAAAGTCTGCGCGGCCCCCTTGAGGCCAAAAGGCATGCGCAAAAACTCAAAAAGGCCAAAAGGAGTTATGACCGCTGTTTTGGGTACATCTTGCGCCCGCACTGGAACCTGGTGGTAACCGCACACCAAGTCTATTTTAGAAAAAATGCGCGCCCCCGCCAAATGAACAGAAAAATCCTGAATGTGCGGAATCGGGTAGCAGTCATGAGCTGAAACGTTGTTCAACCTGCGGAAATCGCCGCAAGGTCGCCACGAGCCGTCAGCCTTTGGGACCATGTGTAGCGGCGAAGCCCAAGAGCTTTTCGGGCGTCTAACAATGCCCAGTTTTTCCAGATTAGTGAACTCCTCGCGCGCGATGGCCAGTTTAGCTGGGTCCAAGCGCCGAGCTTTTGCAAAAACGGGAGGCCCGGTGGTGGTGATAAAATGTTCCACCCCATGTTTAGCCACCGTCGCCGAAAACGTGGGGACTGTGAGTGCTGGGAACTGAGCAAGCAATGTGTGAAACTTACCACCCGCAGCTGAGACGCTGGCATGTGCAGTTGGCGGGGCCACCCGAGCTGTGCAGGGAATAGAATGAAAGGACAGTGCATTAATCAGACGTCTATTAGCAAGGTCAACCAATAAACCATGTGAGCACAAAAAATCAGCCCCTAACATGTTGAAACTGACTGCTGCTACAATAAATGTCCACTCAAATGAACGGCCCTGTAAGGACAGAAGCATGGTCCTCTCACCGAACGTTTTAATCGCAGAGCCGTTCGCTGCTGACACTGACACCCAGGGAGCTTTAGACGGCATCAGCCGTTCCGCGTAGGTGGGTGTGACGAAACTCAGCTGGGAGCCCCTGTCCACGAGGAACTGTTTCCCCGAGTGTGCATCCGTCGGGTAAAGCAGCTTGTTCTCATCGCTGAGGGTCGCAGCTGCTACCGGCCCTCGGTCTTGGCGTTTCCCTGGCGCTTGAAGTTGCACGGCGGGACGCACCTGTGCGCTCTCTCTGCAAAACGTCGGTGGTAGAAACACCGGGCGTCCTCCGCTCCGCGTCGCCTGGCCCCCATCGCCGCCGTCGTTGGTGCGTCTGGCGCCGTGGCCGCTGGACTTGCGCTGTCTCCGGACGCCGTTCCTGGGCTAGCTGCTGCGGCCGAAACCACGTTCCGCTTGTGGGCATCGACAAGCCGCTGCGCCTCTTTGCTCAGCCCATGGTAGTCTCGCCTGGCCAATCGGGGCGACTCTGCCAGGGCCACTCTCACTGCTGGCGGCAGGGTCCGAAGGAAAAGGTGGGCGAAAATGAATTCGCCATCCTCAGAGTCTTTCAGCCTCAGCATCTTCACCGTCAGGTCCGCAGGTCTCTCGTTCTCTGACTCCGTCAACGTCAGGAGCCCCTCTGCTCGCTGTTGGACCGAAGGGGTGAAATGGCTGATCAGCGCGTCCTTCAATGCGCTGTACTTGTCGCTGTCTGGTGGATGATTAACCAGATCCTCCACTCTCTGGACCGTGTTGCTGTCCAGCTTCGCTACCACATGGTAGAATTTTGTGTCGTCGTTGGAGATTCTCCGGAGGTTGAACTGCGCCTCGACTGCACTAAACCATGAGCGCGGGCTGTGCTGCCAGAAATCGGGCAGCCGGATCGTGGAGGCGGCCATCAGGCTGGCTTCCGCCGAGCCCCGCTCGGGAGAATTCTGTCTGCTCATTCTTTGTCGTAGGTCACCAGTGTAGAGGATGTGCTCGAATGATGAGGCTGAGTTTAGTTCTTAAGTCAGCTTTATTGACAGAACACATCGTCTAGCATTCTCAAAGCAGGAAAAGAGAAAGAATCATATCTCATCACCCTTTTATATGTTTCCAGCATCAGAATTCAAGTCACATGGTGTTTTCAGTAAACATACAGTCACAAAGCATCCCTTTGAACCTTCACCATTGTCTCTCATTTCTTGATGAACCGGAAATCCCTCCGGGGCATCTTCTGTGGGACAAAAAGACCAATCTCACACCTCCTCGTTATCTTCCGCAGATTCGAGTCCTTTGTCGTTCCAGACATGACACCCCCAATACGCATGCAGTCATATCTCTGTGGAAATGTGAGCCCACAATGTGTGTCGCCCACAGACACTATATTAGAGTCTGTAGGTCCAACCCAACTGTGAATGAGGTTGCTGACAATGCAGATGGACTTTTTCTGGGTGAAGTGGATCTAGGGGAGGATCCATGGCTGGCAGACATAAATGTGAGAGGAAATAAAGTGACTTTCAAGTTAGATTCCGGAGCGGACGTCACAGCGGTTTCTGACCAAACATTTGAAATCTTCAAGAAGAAAAATGAACAGTTGGAAAAGGCACAAAAACCACTCTACGGACCGGGTGGAACTGCACTAACTGTGTTGGGGTCTATGACAGAGACTATTACATACGGTGACAAGAGCGCTACTGAGAAAATCTATGTTGTCAAAAATCTGCGCATGGCACTACTGAGTAGAACAGCTTCCGTGAGACTGAAGCTAATTGCCAGAGTTGACACTATAGACCAAGAGACAGTGAGAAAAGCGTACCCCAAGTTATGCGATGGACTTAGGCTTGTCCAAAAGCCATACACAATTAAACTGAAACCTGATGCTAAGCCCTTTTCGCTCAAGGTGCCAAGGCGTGTGCCACTGCCGCTCATGGGTAAAGTGAAAGAGAAGCTCGAGAGGATGGAAAAGTTGGGAGTCATCAGTCGCGTGGAGCAGCCAACAGATTGGTGCTGTGGCATGGTTGTAGCTCCCAAAAAGGACAAAGAAAAGGTGCGTGTCTGTGTGGACATGACACCTTTAAACGAGTCAGTGTGTCGCGAAAGATACATCCTCCCGTCTGTGGACCAAACGCTAGGCATGCTCACAGGTGCTCAGTATTTTTCAAAGCTTGATGCAAATATGGGATTTTGGCAAATACCACTGTCTAAAGAGTCGGCCTTTCTCACCACATTCATTACGCCGTTTGGCAGATACCACTTCAACCGTTTGCCATTTGGTATTTCCAGTGCACCTGAACATTTCCAAAACATGATGGTGACAGAGGTTACAGCGGGTCTCGCCGGAGTCGTCTGTCACATGGACGATATCCTGGTCTGGGGATCCACCAAGGAGCAGCACGACGCAAGACTGCACGCTGTCTTGAAGCGCGCGGAGAAAGCCGGCGTTACGTTGAATATGTCAAAATGCGAGTTTGGCAAAAGAGAGGTCAAATTTCTTGGGTTTATTGTTTCAGCAGAAGGAATGAGGCCAGATCCAGACAAAACCCAAGCTGTTCAGGACATGAAAGAGCCAAGCAACGTGAGTGAGCTCAGGAGCTTTCTCGGAATGGTGAACCAGCTGGGGAAGTTCATTCCGAACCTTTCTGAAAATGACAAACCATTGAGAGACTTGCTTTCAACAAAGAACATGTGGTACTGGGGGCATGAACAACAAAATGCGTTTTGTAACCTCAAACAAGAACTGTCCTCTGCTCCTGTATTGCAGCTCTATGACCCAAACAAACCACAGAAAATATCTGCAGATGCCTCTTCATACGGATTGGGGGCAGTCATGCTACAGAAGGAGAGAGATGTGTGGTCACCAGTTGCTTACGCTTCCCGATCATTGACACCTACAGAGCAGCGCTACGCCCAGCTGGAAAAAGAAGCGCTGGCTCTCACGTGGGCCTGCGAAAGATTCAATGACTTTATCCTGGGTCTGCACTTTGAACTAGAAACTGATCATAAGCCACTAGTGAGCCTACTGGGAGGACAAGCTTTGGATGCGCTTCCCCCGCGTATACAGAGATTTCGTATGCGCCTAATGAGGTACTCATACACTATAAAGCACATCCCTGGCAAAAGTCTCACCACTGCCGACACGCTCTCACGCTTACCGCTCACAAACAGTGTTACTCACAAAGACACAGATCTTATGGAGGACACTAACATTTATGTTGACTCTATGCTAGAGGGACTCCCTACAAGCAGCAAATATCTTGCAGATCTCCAAGAGCAACTGCAGTCCGACAGCGTCTGTTCACAAGTCATGAAATACTGCACAGAAGGCTGGCCGGATCGTAACCAGCTACAGGGAGCGGTGAAGCACTACTGGTCTGAGAGAGCCGTTTTGAGTGTGCATAACGGACTACTACTGAGAGGCACAAGGTTAGTTATCCCTGCTAACATGAGAAATGCAGTTTTGGACAAGATACATGAGGGCCACCAGGGGGTGGTTAAATGCAGAGAGCGCGCCCGTCAGGCTGTATGGTGGCCAGGTTTAAGCAACCAGATTAGTGAAATTGTACTCAAATGCAGAAAGTGCATACAGGAAAGAGTTAATGTGAGAGAGCCTTTAATGCCCACAGATTTACCAGAAAGGCCATGGCAGAAGTTGGGAGCTGATTTGTTCACGCTACAAGACAAAAACTACCTGTTATTAGTGGATTACTTCTCTAGGTATATAGAGATTGCCCAGCTCAGCCCAACTCGCTCTGCCAATGTTATTGTGCATTTAAAGTCTATGTTTGCACGTCACGGAATACCGGAGATACTGATCACGGATAACGGCCCGCAGTTCGCAAGTCAGGAAATGGAAGACTTTGCAAAGGAGTACTGTTTTGAGCACGTGACCAGTAGTCCCAGGTACCCCCAAAGTAACGGTGAGGCAGAAAGAGCTGTCAGAACAGTCAAAAATCTTATCAAAAAAGCCAGTGATCCATACCGAGCACTGTTAGCCTACAGAACCACAGCGTTGGCAAATGGCTACAGCCCAGCACAGCTTCTCATGGGGCGTAGGCTTCATACCACCCTGCCAATGCTTCCAGAGGCCTTGCAGCCATGCGTGCCGAATCTGCAACAAATTCGTCACGTGGAAAAGGAGAGACGGATGAGGCAAACAGAATACTTTAACAAAAGACACAGAACGAGAGATGTGGATAAACTGTTACCCGGAAACTCTGTTTGGATTACAGATGCAAAAGCACAGGGCACAGTGACATCTGTCCACAAAACTCCACAGTCTTATGTCATCAGTGGACCACAAGGAACACTGAGGAGGAATCGCAGCCATTTAGTGCCTATGCCTTCTCCAGAGAGCCAAATGGAGACTCCACAGGACGTCCAGTCTGAGGAAACCTCCACAGAAACTCAGACTCAGGAATGCACCTGGCATCGTGAGAACAAGATCAGGCAGAGAAGTGAAGAAACCACAAAGACTGGATCTGTAAAACTTATGTATTGCTATTTCTGAGATGCAGAGTTTGAGTTCTTGAAATGTTGAAAAAATGTGATATAAGAGGCTTCTGCATAAAAATGTTCTCACGCATGGTACAAGTGTTTAAAAAGAAAAAGGGTTAGAAAAAGTTAGATCGCCCATCATAGTTAGTTGACCAAGGTGAGCAGGAATGATTTCATGTGGAAATGTATTTTGTTTTACAGCTAAAGGGGTCAACTTGGCTTCAGTAAGGGGGATGTGGTGTAATCTAAGTATTACATATGTGGAGCCACTAGGGGGCGACACAGACCGGATGTTGTCAGGAGTACAGCATGATAGAGAATAATATGGCGGAGTTCGTGTGTTAATGTGTTGCAGCCAGTCAATAAAGGAGGCTCCGTGTTCACCCAAAGCAGCAGTCTTTATAAAAGAACCCAACACAACAGAACCCACGATCTCATGATCCCCGCGATCCCCCAGCCGAGGGTAAACTGTGCTGCCGCGGTGCTAACCACTGCGCCACCGTGCAGCCGGGCAGGCGCTTTCGTGACGTTACGCCCTGACCAATCAGCGGCTCGCAATCTGTTGACGTCACATCTCGGCTCGCTTCAGCTCGGTTGTACCCTGCCTTCGAACGGGCACAAAAATAGTGTCGGTTAAACCGTGCTGGGTACAGTGGAAAGGGCGAGAAAGTGAGTAGAGTAGAAGTAAGTAAGGCCAAAGCGATACTAGTGGAAAAGGCCTAATAGACCGACGGAGGCCGACAACCTAACTCCGTTCGGTCTATTCGAGTTCCTGCGCATGCCATTCGGGTTAAAAGGAGCGGCACAGACATTCCAGCGCATGATGGATGCAGTGCTGCGTGATCTCCCGTTCGTGTTCGTCTACTTGGACGATATCCTGGTAGCCAGTGCGTCCGAAGACGAACACGAAACCCACCTCACGATGGTTTTCCGGAGGTTGGAGGAGCACGGGTTAATAATCAACCCGGCGAAATGCCAGTTCGGTGTGACGGAGATTGATTTTTTGAGGCACCGCGTCTCTCCGGAAGGAGTGATCCCACTGCCCGACAAAGTGCACGCCGTGGCGGATTTTCCCTGGCCTCAGACGGTCAGGGTGCTGCAGGAATTTTGGGGGATGGTGAACTTTTATAACCGTTTCCTTTCCCGCGCGGCACAGCTCATGCAACCATTGTAGGCCGTGAGCAGCTCCCTCAAAATGTGGCTAGAAAATGATTTTCGTGGCACCCAACTGGGAACTACGGGATCTTTGATGATTTCTATGTAAAAAAACCTGCTGAATCCGAAAATCCATGTTCCCACTGTCAAAGGTGTGGATAGCTATGTCAAATTTGCATAAATCCAAGATGGCTGCCACGACTAACCAAGGGAATGAATGGCCTAACATTTCAACCAGTCTACCTAGAAACACGTTTGAGGCCTCTTTTTCGGATAATGTTGAGCCGAGGAATCGATTTCTGAGGTCGACTGTGTGATTGAGGGTCAAAGAACCACGCTAATTTGCATAAATCCAAGATGGCTGCCATGGATGGACTAACTTTTTAGCCATTCTACCTAGAATCACGTTGGAGACGTCCTTTTCGGCTAATGTTAACCCGAGGAATCGATTTCCGAGGTCATTAGTGTGACTGAGGGTCAAAGAACCCCGCTAATTTGCATAAATCCAAGATGGCCACCATGGGTGTGGATGGACTATATTTTGAACCACTCTACCTATAATCACGTTTGGGACGTCTTTTTCAGATAATGTTGACCCGAGGAATCGATTTCTGAGGTCAGATATGTGATTGAGGGCTCCACTAATTTTCATTAATCCACTCTTGTTTTGTCCGTAAAACGGCTATAGCACACACGATGGTAGCCAAATGTTGGATCAAGGTTGTTTAGATCTGAAAACATATTATATGGACCATAGGGTATTATAACATTAGGCCTACCTTGTACCCATATAGATATAAAACATATATAGATTGCAGATAATTTTCACATTAACAGTAAGCTTATAATAGAGACCTTGTGCAACCTAGTCACTGCTCAATGTAAACTTGCAAAATGGCAAGCACAGACCGTGTGCCCATATTTATTGAGAGCATAAAGTATACAGGCGACTGCTGCTGCCATGAGTTTAACCTTTCTTGGGTGACACATCACAAACATATGGGCTTTCCTTAACAGGCCATTTTCCATCCGCCTAAGGCTTGATAGTATGGGTGTGACTATGTGCAAACTATATAAATGTATGCCCAAACTTGTTCCTCCCTCACCTACTAGTACACTGCACCCCTTGGGCTTGGGCTGAGAAGTACATCCAACCCTCAGACTCAGAGTTAAGCTCATTGGGATTGCCACCCTTTTCCCATTTGAGCTACTTTGTGGTAGTGGTATATTTTGACTATAATTCAGGCCCAGGGTGGGTTCTGGGGATAGATGCATCATCAGAGTGAGTCGATCTGCATCATCTAGATCTATACTAGGACTATGTCACCTGGCACCCAGAGTCCCTTGGTTATTAGCCTCCACACCCCCAGATCGGCCTACTCGGAGTCTTAGACCAGGACTATGTCACCCTGTGAGTGGTTGACAAAGGTTTTAGACATCTAGGGTTCCATTTTAGTTCATAATTAGAGTTACAAATGATCGGAGCCAAACAACTCCAGGGCACACGCAGTACAACCATAAACAATGGCTGCCACTCACCTTTCTCGAACAAGTTGCGACGTTGTTCTGCTACTTTCTGTTGGGGTCCGTCAAGTACAAGCCATTTTTGGGCACACTCACGTACTTTTGCCCACGATGCTTCAATAAAACAAGTGATACTGCCCGAAAACTTATCGGAAATGTGAATAACACAGGAGAGGCTTTCAGCGCACGCTACCCCTGTGGGCGCTGCCATTTTGTTGTCACATGACCAAAGGGACGACGCTGATTGGTTAAAACGTCCCGGACTGGGCCATGTTTAAGGTAGCCAGACAATTATTACCGACTGCCTTCAATCGCATTTTTCATACAGCTATCCACACCTTTGGAAGTAGGAACATCGATATTTTGTTTTACAATAATGTAATCTTAATTTAGAAACACTAAAATTTTAGTTCCCCGTTGGGTGCCACGAAACTTAACGAAAAGTGGCAGCTGCTCACGGCCTATTACACACCGCGCTCAAGAAACAGAAACCCGTGGATAGGGTCGAATAGACCCCGGAGCGAGAGCGGACGTTCTCGGAAGTTAAAGCAGCCCTGGCAAACGCCGCACTGCTGGCGCATCCGGACCCGTCAGCCCGGATAGCGCTCACCACCGACACTTCAGACGTGGCTATAGGGGCTGTTGTAGAGCAGCGCGTCGCCGGGGCTTGCCAGCTGCTCGCCTTTTTCAGCAGAACTTTGCGCGACAGCGAACGTAAATACAGCGCGTTCGACAGGGAGTTGCTGGCTCTCCACCTGGCCATACGCCACTTCCAGTTCTGGCTGGAAGGGCGCAGCTTCACCGCGTTCGTGGACCACAAGCTACTAAAGTTCGTGATGGCCAAGGTTTCAGAACCGTGGTCGGGCCGGCAGCAGAGACAGCTGGCTGCGATCTCAGGGTTTACTACCGATATTCAGCATGTGTCGGGTAAACTGAATGTGGTGGCGGACTGCCTCTTGCGCGCCGTGGTAGCCCCGGTCTGCGTGTGGATAGATTACGCAGCCATGGCCACGGAGCAGATTAGCGATGCAGACGTGCGTGCGCTCCAGTCTGGACCAACAGGGTTAAGGCTGGAGAGCAGGGTGCTGCAAGATGGCGCCCCCCCCCAATCTGTCTCCACGGGACGCCCGCATCCGGTGGTCCTGGTCGCGTGGCGCCGCCGCGTGTTTGAGTGGGTTCACACTCTGGCGCACCCAGGAGTGCGCGCGTCAGTCAAAATGGTGGGAGAGAAGTTTGTGTGGCCGAGCCTGCGCAAACAAGTAAAAGAGTGGGCTGCAGCCTGCGTGGTGTGCCAACGAGCCAAGGTACACAGACACACGAAGGCTCCCTTGGAGCCGTTTCAGGTACCGGCTAAGAGGTTCGACCATGTTCACGTGGACCTTGTGGGCCCCCTCCCGCCATCACAAGAGTGCACGCACCTCCTGACAGTAGTGGACCGCACCACGCGCTGGCCAGAAGCAGTCCCACTGGCGGCAACCACGTCCGCGGACGTAGCATGCGCTTTTTTAACAGCATGGGTGGCGCGTTTTGGAGTCCCGTCGGACATTACGTCCAACAGGGGCCCTCAATTTATTTCCGAACTCTGGTCCGCGATGGCCCGCAGCCTGGGTGTTACAATTCACCGCACAACCGTGTACAACCCACAGGCCAATGGGTTATGCGAGCGTTTTCATAGATCACTGAAAGCAGCGCTCAGGGCTTCACTGACGGATGCAAATTGGGTAGACAGGCTGCTGTGGGTTTTATTGGGGTTGCGCTCCGCGCCAAAAGAAGATCTTGAAGCTTCCCTGGCAGAGCTTGTTTTTGTGCAGCCCCTACGGCTGCCCGGGGAATTTCTACCAGATAATCCCGCGCCGGACAGCTCCCCGTCTCAGCTTTTGCAGCGTAGCGCAAACGTAGGCACGCTGCCGGGCCCTGCCCACCACTGTTTTCTGCGTGTTTTCGTGCCTAAAACTTTGAAGAGCGCAGAGTTTGTGTTCGTCAGACACAACGCCCACCGCCCTCCATTGCGCCCACCCTATGATGGACCATTCAGAGTGTTGGAAACAGGGGATAAGCATTTTTTGCTAGACTTGGGGGGTAGGCGGGAGAAAATTGGCATAGACAGACTCAAACCCGCTTCCGTTGTGGCGGACGAGCAAGTGCTGTTGGCTAGGGCCCCTCGGCGTGGAAGACCCCCACAGAGAGCTCCCCAGGGAAACGATTCACCAGAGCAGCCACATGGACAGACCGAAGTGCCCCCCCCTCGTCACGGCCCACCAGCAGTCAGACACACTCCCAGCAGCCCCCCACCGGCACAGCAGTGCCATGGAGGCAGTAAACTCCAGTTACAGCAGATACGGGAGGAGACTGAAGCCCAAACGGCATGTGGACTGATGTTCTATTGTTCTATCTAAGATGCTGGGGGGGAAGTGTAGCACCTTGGGGGAGTCAGATTATTTAGCATCTCAGACAACAGACAGTGGATAAGCATGGGAGAACAATGCTCAGGAGGTTCCTGGCGAGATAGCAGGAAGGAGTCAAGGACGTAGGGGGTTGAATGCAGTGTGATGCAAATGTCATGTTGTGTGTGGAGAAATGCCACGAAACTTGGGAGGAGAGATTTGGGTAAAAGAAGAGTGCCTGCTGAAATGTGTCATTCTGTTCTGTGCTTGAGAGATGTGAAGTGTGTAATAAACCGTCTGCCATGAATCAGCCTCTTATTTCACACACTCCACACGTTAACCTTTTTAAATAACCAGTCATTCATATGTTTCCACAACTGTGAGCTGCACCTCAGTTCATCCATTCTTTCTGCATTTATTTATGACAAGACATAATCTGGTGTTTCCAAAAATTGTTTTTTCTTAATTATTAAATAGAAGGTTTCTCTCAAGTACTTTATCTGTATTCACTTATTTATAATCATCAATATCCACTGCAGGTTTGGGTAGAATCCAAGTTCTGTTTGTTCAGAACAGTCAGACATTGGCAGTGATGCAGAAACCTGCTGCCAGAAAAGGTTCTTGTACTTGGAGATCCTTTGACAGAACCGTACTTAGATGAGTAACTTTACTGCAGGATACTTTCTACTCAAGTACATGTGAGGATAAAACTACTTTTACTCGAGTACCTTTGGTCACAGTCACTAAATTTTAATTTCACTGATCGGAAAACTGATCAGAAATGTGCCTGTTTAAAATGACTGATTAGTCTCACTAGAAATGACTGCATCTGTGGTCATTTTAGTCAATTTATCATCTGATTTAGCTGAGGTGGGTGTTGATATTATTGTTCTTCTGTTCCAGCTACAAAGAACAAGGAATTTAAACAAGTTAGATTTAAAAAGTTACAAATTTATGTGAAAAGTTTATATGTAAAATGATACAAATTCATGTTTTTAAAAAAATCATAAAACAGTCACAAATTTGACAAAGTGATGCATTTAAAAGAAAAATGTTTGAAATGTAGAACTACTAATTTTTTAAGTAAGAAGTCAAAAATGTATGTTAAAAAACTAATTTATGTGGAAAACTCTGATTTATAGGACAAAAGGTGTATATTCAAAAAAGACAAATTATATGAAAAGACTCACAAATTTAGGAGAAAAACTTTGCAAATTTAGAACCGTCATTACTGTTCCAGTAACTTTTTTATTGAATACTTTCATCTTCACCTTTTCTGGCCATGACTCTGATATCTGAACAATTCCAATGACAGTAATATTACTGGAGAACAATTTCTGGCTTCTCTGCCCACCTCTGGTTTGAAGCGAAGATGTAGATAGAAAATTAACAAATAAGAAAATGTGTTTTGCTGTCCTGTTAAATGTTATTCTGTTGCCTTACAGCTAGAAGGTTCCAAGTTCGAATCCCCAGGCTGGCAGGGGTTGGAACCTTTCTGTGTGGAGTTTGCAAAACAAGCCCAAAGTCGCTTATAATAAGCGGACTTGGCAACTATGATTACGCGCGCGTGGGTGGGTGAGTGTTTCCTGTAACCGTCTATAGAGGACTAAAATGAAAGTAAAGCCTTCAGTGGGTTTTTTCCAGTCGCCATGTCAGAGCTGAGAGCAGAAGTCTGGAAACTGAGTCAGGTGAGTGTTGCCACAACATGGTGATGATTTTCCTGTCAGAGTCTCTGAGTCTCTTTGGTCCCTGTGGACTGGAAAGGGAAGAAGAAGAGTCCCAAGTCAACACTTTGTCTTCAGGAGGCTTTGACTTTCCTAGACAGCTGCTAAGAAGAAGAATTTGTTCTGTAATCATTTTGTCTGGGTAGATAAAGTGGTAAATAGAAAAGAAAATTCTTGTGTGGGTGGAAAATGTCCATTTAAAAGCTGCAGTTTTGTCTGCTTTTCTGAAACTGCCCAGTTCGGGTTCGTCACTTCCTGTTGTGACTTTTTGTTCCTGTTCTCTTTGTTACCCTTTGCTTGTCCTTTTTGCTGGTTGTTAATTCTTGAGTTCTACATTATTTCCTTCTGATTCCCTACACTCCCTTGAGGTTTTGTATTGAGATATGAGTAATAAGCTGGATTCATGCTGCACCTCCTCTGTCCGCGTACGTGCAATCGGAAACGTCGTGTGACGTAATTACGTCATCGTATCCAGTCCGCTTGTGTACGCAGGACTCTTCTTTTAGATTTGATTGGCGGTTGGCAACCAGCTTACAGGTGCTTTACCGCCACGTACTTCACTCTACTGTATATGTATATATACGTATATATACACAGTGGGGCAAAAAAGTATTTAGTCAGCCACCAATTGTACAAGTTCTCCCACTTAAAAGATGAGAAAGATCTCCAATTTTCATTATAAGTATACCTCAACTATGAGAGACAAAATGAGAAAAAAAAAAATCCAGAAAATCACATTGAAGGATTTTTAATGAATTAATTGGTAAATTCCTCGGTAAAATAAGTATTTGGTCAGTAACAAAAAAAAAATCTTCAAACGTTTTCTGTAAGTCTTCACAAGGTTTTCACACACTGTTGCTGGTATTTTGGCCCATTCCTCCGTGCAGATCTCCTCTAGAGCAGTGATGTTTTGGGGCTGTCGCTGGGCAACATGGACTTTCAACTCCCTCCAAAGATTTTTTATGGGGTTGAGATCTGGAGACTGGCTAGGCAACTCCAGGACCTTGAAATGCTTCTTACGAAGCCACTCCTTCGTTGCCCGGGTGGTGTGTTTGGGATCATTGTCATGCTGAAAGACCCAGCCACGTTTCATCTTCAATGCCCTTGCTGATGGAAGGAGGTTTTCACTCAAAATCTCACGATACATGGCCCCATTCATTCTTTCCTTTACACGGATCGGTCGTCCTGGTCCCTTTGCAGAAAAACAGCCCCAAAGCATGATGTTTCTACCCCCATGCTTCACAGTAGATATGGTGTTCTTTCTCCTCCAAACACGACAAGTTGAGTTTTTACAATAAAGTTCTATTTTGGTTTCATCTGACCATATGACACTCTCCCAATCCTCTTCTGGATCATCCAAATGCTCTCTAGCAAACTTCACACGGGCCTGGACATGTACTGGCTTAAGCAGGGGGACACGTCTGGCACTGCAGGATTTGAGTCCCTGGCAGCGTAGTGTGTTACTGATGGTAGCCTTTGTTACTTTGGTCCAGCTCTCTACAGGTCATTCACTAGGTCCCCCCCTGTGGTTCTGGGATTTTTGCTCACCGTTCTCGTGATCATTTTGACCCCACGGGGTGAGATCTTGCGTGGAGCCCCAGATCGAGGGAGATTATCAGTGGTCTTGTATGTCTTCCATTTTCTAATAATTGCTCCCACAGTTGATTTCTTCACACCAAGCTGCTTACCTATTGCAGATTCAGTCTTCCCAGCCTGGTGCAGGTCTACAATTTTGTTTCTGGTGTCCTTTGACAGCTCTTTGGTCTTGGCCATAGTGGAGTTTGGAGTCTGACTGAGGTTGTGGACAGGTGTCTTTTATACTGAGAAAGAGTTCAAACAGGTGCCATTAATACAGGTAATGAGTGGAGGACAGAGGAGCCTCTTAAAGAAGAAGTTACAGGTCTGTGAGAGCCAGAAATCTTGCTTGTTTGTAGGTGACCAAATACTTATTTTACCGAGGAATTTACCAATTAATTCATTAAAATTCCTTCAATGTGATTTTCTGGATTTTTTTTTCTCATTTTGTCTCTCATAGTTGAGGTATACTTATGATGAAAATTGGAGACCTCTCTCATCTTTTAAGTGGGAGAACTTGCACAATTGGTGGCTGACTAAATACTTTTTTCCCCCACTGTGTGTATATATATACATATATATAGATCTGAGTGTTGCTATCCCTGTGCTGTTGCAATCCTGGAATTTCCCCATTGTGGCACTAATAAAGGCTTATCTTATCTTATCTTATCTTAATTTTGAAAGGTGTGATTAAACATTTTAATTGATTTCCAGCACTAGTTGTAAGTCATTAATAAAATCAACCCAAACACCCTCCAAATCTCTGTATCAGTGTGTCTGTGAAGCTTTAAAATGTATTCACAATTCAGCCTTAAATATCCTTAGAAATTACCATTTTCCCTTCAGCCTGCTTTTCCAAGGTCTTAAAGATGCCACGGATATGATGAACATGACACTTCTGTCAAATCCTCAAAATTCTGTGAAATTAAAGTTACTGTTTTTGCATATTATTTTGAAGTGAAATGACTGATAGGAACTGCAATCATTTGGCTTAACTGTCTTAATTTGTCATTTTTCTTGTCAATTTGCAACTTTTTTCAAATCAGCAACTTTTTCTTAAAAATTTGACTTTTTTCGTTTTTCACATAAATTTGTAACATTTTTCTTGTAAATTTGCAACTTCTTTCTCTTCAGTTTGCTACCTTTTTTCTTGTAAGTTTGATTTTCCCCCCTCATAAATGCACTTTTTCATTGTACATTTGTGACTTTTTTTCTTATTAGGTTATGAGTTCTGATAAGCGACTTTTGCATCTCGGCTCGTGTACAGCATCATGGGAACGTGGCTACCAAACATGCTCTATCGATACATTTAATTTATGGAAAGTTCCTGATCTACGAGCATATTATATGCGTAGGGGTCTTCCCAGTTGTACCCGCAAACGCAAGGATCATCTAGTTGCGCTTGCATTCGCGGCCACGTTGCAGAAATTGGCCAAAATGACCCCCCGTATGTACGCTGACATAGCAGATTTTTTGTTGTCAAAGGACCAAGCACCCTTACTTGCGAGACTCCGAAACGACTACAAAGAAGGTAAGCGAGTGGTTTGACAGCTCAACTTTGGTTTTGTGAGTTTGAGTAAATTTCACTACAAGGCATAGCCTGCTTATTTAGATCTATAGGTCAATACTACTAGAGTTTAAGTACCACATGTTTTCAATGATTTGCAGTTTTATTTTATATCAGCCTACTTATCAATGGCCTTAATTACATGTGTGTGTAGATCAAGCTTCATTACCAATATACAATGAACTATATCCTAGATCCAGGCCTGCCTGTCCGTACCTACTACTTAGGGGTTTAGACTCGTGTCAGTTAGGCTAGAACTTGAACAATACACAACACTATTTAATGATGTTATAATATAGACTTACTGCTTTAATCCAACAATTACATCAGTCCGGATCCTTCAGCTCTGTGGGGAATGTATATAACATGAATGGCGGCGGACATGTGCACAATCTGGTCCTGAAGTTACAGGCATGTATGCTGCAAGTTTGCTTTTTCCACTGCTCTAGATGATACATGCCATTCCCACACTTCACTACGGCACAATGTGCACCTGGCATAACGGCGATTTAAAGCTTGAAGCAGACTTTAAATGGCAGTTGTTCAGGTGTGACAGTACTGTCTCTATACAAAAGCAAGGCGGCTACCGGAATGTTTGGTAGTCGTGAACTTTGAACTCACATAGTCCGCACATGCGCACTCATAATGCGAAAGTCACTTATTGTGGGGGTAGAGTCTAGTTTCAAGTATTTTACTTGAATAACCTAATTATCTTCTGGCAAAATAAATCCTGAGAAAATTAAATTTTAATGTGAGCTGTACTGATGACCCAGAATTTATTGTCAATTACTATAGCTTCAGTAAATAATTGGACAAGGTCAATTGCCAGTTTTTTTAATCAAAGTTGTTCTCATTTCATAGATGCAGTGTCTTAAATTTGATCAAGTGTCCTCAAGAAAAGTCTTAAATTTAACTTCCTTATAGCTACAGCAAACATATATACTGTATGCTTCAAACACAGCTGCATCATTGCCAAATAAACTGTGTAGGTTCAGTATTATAAATGTTAGCTTGCATTGCTTCCATTCTAAATAAAAAAAAAAACCTATTTTGTTGTACTGTACAATGACAATAAAAGCCTATTCTATTCTACTGTAAGTTTATTATAAGAAAGTGCATCAATTTCTTTAGTCTTAATTGCAACATGGTTTGAAAACGATCTACATAATGTTTTAAAATGTTTAGCTATTTTGTTGCTGGTCAAGTCTAAATGTCTTTTCAGACGCTGGGGAGGGGAAAAGAAAATAATCTGCCTCCATCTCACCTTATCATTTATACTTATAAACATAAGGATTTTGTTTGTTTAGATGGTCTTCAAAAACCAGTATAATTAATTCACAAATATTATGGGAGAAATGTGGTGAAAATTTCACATTGTTGTGAATTTGCACATAGGTATCTGTTGTGGCTACAAATAGAAAAACTCTGAAAAAAAACAAACAAAAACAATCCGATCACTTTGACGTAATCCTATCAGCCTTTATCCCTGTAACTCTCATTAAATTAGTGGTTTTGATTTGGCGGTGGTTGCGATGTGAGAACCAAAGCTCATTGAGCTTTATTTCTACCCATGTTATTGACATTTTCCAGTGGGCATTGTGACCAATAAACCTTTAGTGCCACTAACAAGACAGCTTGGCGGAGCAGCCACAGTTCTTATGACTACCACCCATATATTCTACTAGCCCAACTGAACGTGTGTGTTCCCAGTCGATTACAGTATATCTCGCATCATTCTGGCTTATTTTTTATTTTGTATTTTGGCAGTGATAATCCGATAATAAGTCCTATAATCTCACAGACAGCCAACCTAGCTTAGGCTAGGTCATAAATATCCTTACGAATGGCTGCGAACAATTTTTGGACCATTTCATATGGCCCTCTTAAGGCGGCTGTAGGAGAATACAATGTCGTAGACCGTTTATAGCCAGGCCGATGGTCTTGTCCAATATTTCTACATACGCCCCATGAAAACCCTTCATCGCAGGGTGGCTGTAGGACTGCCTTGGGAACAACGTAAGAACTACGCAAGATGTTGGCCATACGTATGCCTCAAGAACACCTTAAGTTGTTCCTGAGGGCCCCTTACAGTGGTCTTAAGAAACACCATACGAATCCCTGTTCACACAGAGATTTGTACAGCGTCCATAAGACAGTAGTGAGGCGCTCATAAGACGGAAGTACGTAATTTGTGCCGACAAAATGTGCCGAAAGCCGTAAGATCTTCCTACCATCAACTTGAGATTGCTGTCAATTGCACAAAAATTTTGTATGCTGTAGGAAGATCCTTATGAAGAACATAAGAACTCTAGGGCCATCGTACCACAGAAAAGCACATCATTTCTTAAGAATGCTTCAAGTTGTTCTTGGGAATTGAACAGCAGCCGTAAGAAACTATGCCCCCCTCCACAAATGTCTGCAAACTCTAGAAATGGTAGGAACTGGGAGATTCTTACAAACCCATCGTTCATAAGAATCTTTGTGACCATAGCTTTACTTAGCTCAGACTGACTCCAAGAGCTGAAGCTAACATTAGCATGCCATCAACTATGGATATCAGCAGTGATAAAAGAGAGAGGGCATGGTGAACTGGGGCTCACCGTGGCCCCAAGGGCGCTACAAAATGACCTCCACACCTGAGAGACAAACTGTGTCCCCCGATCGGAGACGATGTCCAGGGGGATCCTGTGCAGTCTCACCACATGTTGAATTAAACAGGTCCGCTGTTTCCCTGGCCATTGGCAGACCAGGAAGGGGGACAAAATGGGCTGCCTTGGAGAACCTGTCCACTATGGTGAGTATAACGGTGTGGTTGTTGGAAGAAAGGAGGCCGGTGACGAAATCCAACGCCACATGGGACCAAGGCCTGCCAGGAACTGGGAGAGGATGGAGCAACCACGCAGGAGACGATGATGGGGACTTGGCGGTGGCACATTAGGGGCAAGCACGGACGTACTCCCCGACGCCCTTTTGAAGAGAGGACCACCAGAACATACGTTGCAGAAGCTCCTCCGTGCGTCGTCTTCCTGGGTGGCAGGCAGACTTAGAGGAGTGGGCCCAGTGAATAACGTCACCCCGGACGGCTGATGGAACAAACAACTTACCCGCTGGCCCCCCGCCCGGGTCCATTTCCAACTCTTGCACCCGTCTGACCTTCTCCTTAATCCCCCACGAGAGGGCACCCATGACACAGGAGGCAGGGAGGACAGGGTGATCCTTAGGTTCTGGGACGTCCGTGGCGAATTTCCTGGAGAGGGCGTCCAGCTTGGTGTTTTTGGACCCGGGGCAGTATGTGATGGTAAAGTCAAACCGACCAAAAAACAAGGACCAGCAGGCTTGGTGAGCATTCAGGCGCTTGGCCGTCTGGAGGTAATCCAAGTTCCTGTGGTCCGCCCAAACCACAAACAGCTGCGAGGACCCCTCCAGCCAATGGCGCCACTCCTCCAGTGCCAGCTTAACAGCCAGAAGCTCCCTGTTGCCGATACTGTAATTACGCGCCACAGGGAACAGCCGTTGGGAGAAGAAGGAACACAGTCGGACCTTACCATCCGCCAGGGAGCGCTGGGATAGGACGGCACCCACTCCAGAATCCGAGGCGTCCACCTCCACTAGATATTGAAGATTAGGATCCACCTGCACCAAGAAGGGAGACTTGGAGAACTGCCTGTTGAGGTCCACAAAGGCCGTAGCCGCCTCTTCAGTCCACTGGAAGTGTACCTTGGTCGACGTGAGATGAGTCAGGGGAAGGGCCATGCTGCTGTAGTTAGATGTAGTTAGATGAACCGGCGGCAGAGGTTAGCAAACCCCAGGAACTGCTGGAGCTGCTTCCTGGAAGACGGAGTCGGCCACTCCACCACCGTCTTAATTTTGCCCGGATCTGGGAGAATCTCCTTATGCGAGATGATAAACCACAAAAAAGATGTTTTGGAGGCATGGAACTGACATTTTTCTGCCTTGACATATAGTTGGTTCTCCAGCAGCCGCTGCAGCACTCGCCTCACAAGCACCCGGTGTTCCTCTAGAGATCGGGAGAAATTAAAATGTCATCCAAGTAGACAAATACAAAAACACGCAGGAAGTCCCTCAGCACATCATTAATAAGCCTCTGGAAAACAGCAGGTACGTTGGTTAGACCAAAAGGCATCACCAGATATTCAAAATGACCACTAGGGGTCCAAAACCCTGTCTTCCACTCATCTCCTTGGTGGATCTGCACCAGATGGTAGGCGTCGCGGAGATCCAGTTTGGTGAACCAGGACGCCCCCTGGAGAGAGTCAAAAGCAGTGTTAAGTAAGGGAAGAGTCTATTTGTCCTTGATGGTAATGTTGTTCAATTCCCTGAAATCAATACACGGCCTCAAGGAGCTGTCTTTTTTTCCAACAATAAAAAATCCTGCCCCCACCACCGAAGAGGATGGACAGATTATGCCAGAACTCAGAGATTCCTTGATATAGGCCTCCATAGCTGCCCGCTCCAGCGGAGAAAGGCTATACAGCTGGCTAGATGGAAGTGGGGCTCCCGGGCAGAGGTTTATGGCACAATCATATGGCCGGTGGGGGGGGGGGGGAGATAGGGCTTGGGTCTTACTAAAAACTGCTCCTAGGTCATGATATTCAGGGGGAACACTAGACAGGTTGGGGGGCGGGGCGGTGGGAGCCTCCAAGGGCACGGACGGCGAGCAGGCAGCTGATTGGAGACAGGCGGTGAGGCAAAACAAACTCCAAGACCTTATGTTACCCGGGCACCAATCAAAAGTGGGGTTATGGAGGTGCAACCAGGGAAAGCCAAGGATGACTGGGGACGTAGAAACTGGAAACACGAAGAACTGTAACTCCTCCAGATGATTTCCTGAGACAATGACAGACACTGGGACAGTTCGCTGGGACACCATGGCCATAGGGGCTTTTGACAGTGTGATCAGCCGTAGCAGAGACTTAAGAGGGAAACAGTGAAGCCCCAAACGGGTTGCCAGGTCCCTAGAAATAAAGCTTTGCTCTGCCCATGAATCGATTAAAGCCTGTGTGGGAATCTCAGTATGTTTATGTAAAAACCGGATGGGAAAAAGAAGACTAGATAGGGGATTAGGCTGAGGAGAGTCCGCGAGTCCCCTTACTGCGACGTACGGACTCCCCCTTTTGGCCGAAGCTGGCAAGATGCTACCTCATGCTCCTCACTCCCGCAATAGAGGCACAATCCTAACTCATGGTGGCGTTGTCTCTCTGCCGAAGTCAATCTTGACTGTCCCACTACCCTAGATTCCAGGATGACAGAGGAATCAGAAGGTGGAAGGACCAATAGGGAGGTCATAGGGGCGTGACCATACTGGGATCCTGAGCGGCCATGGGTTTTATGTTCTGCCGCCCATTCCCTTAGCCTATTATTGAGACTAATAGCTAGGGAAATTAGCTCAGATAGCTTAGTCGGCTTCTCTAGGGGAGCTAGCTCATCCCGAAGACCAGGCCTGAGGCTCCTAATGAAAATGCTACAGAGGGAAGCATCTTCCCACCCTACCATGGTAGCCACTACCTGGAAGTCAATAGCATAATCAGCTACAGCCTTTGTACCCTGTCTCAAGTTTAGCAATCGAGAGGTAAGCACACTGTCTCGGTCTGAATGGTTAAACACCTCATTGAACTCCCCGATAAACTGGCTATAAGTCAGACTAGCATAATTAGCCCTAGCCATCACCGCGTAGGAACATGCTAGCGCTTTTCCCTCCAACAAGTTGATCATGTAGCCAATCTTACAATGGTCAGTTGTAAAGTCCTCAGGTACCCGCTGGAAAACGACCTTGCACTGCATGAAGAAGCCCCTGGCCTCTCCTAGCTTGCCACTAAAGCAATTGGGGGTAGGAACGGGAGTGAGCCAAGCTGGGGGCCCCTGTCTGAGTTGGTTAGCTGGTGCACTAGTGGGAGCTGAGGAGCTGTTGGGAACGAGAAAGGTCTGGGGAAAAGACTGGGAGCTAGTTAGCTGGTCTAACCGATCAGTGACACAAGCTAATTGAGTTAGAATGGATTGCTGCTAATTGATCAATTTGGATCTCCATGTGGCTGACACGGCGCAACAAAGCGCTGTCAGCTGGGTCGTTCTGGCGGAGATGTACTAACATGGTTTAGTGACCTAGTGACGAAACACAGACTCTGAATTGATACAATTAGGCTTATTAACAACAGAATGATGTGTTGGTGTGTGTAAGTGCAGGCAGGAACTGCAGGGGACAGAGCGGGACACCGTATGGCCTGACAACCCTAGGAACATACAAAGAGAGTTGGTTAATGAGAGCCACTGCTGGAGGTAGACAGTTACACTGTGGCTTACTGTGAGAACAGATGGTGAGGTGCCCAGGTTCAGCACGACGGCTGCGGCCAGGAAGACAGTGCCTTCTGTAGAGAGTGCAGCTCCTGCGGGTGAGTGTCTAGGGAGTCCTGGTCTGGAGGAGGTGAGGAAGGAATCCACCACCAAGGAGGAACGAGGAAGATTTTGCCACCACAGAACTCCGCCTGTGCACAGGGGACTAGAAGACAAGGTGAGTAGAAAGTTGTTGCTTATGTGAGTAGCTGGAGGAATTCTCCGGCTACGGTGGAAGCAGGCTTGGGCTGAGACTACGATGGACTGTGGAGTTTGGCAATGAAGCTCATCTGGAACGCAGTGAGACATCTCCGCACTGCAGGCTTAGGCAGTGCGGTAGATATAGGCCAAGGTGTAATGAAGACCAGGTGTGCGCACAGCTGGGAATGATGAGCAGAGCAGACCATGACAAAGACAAAACACTCACCACACCATACAAACTCTCTGGCCAGTATGAGCCCGTAGGCCGTATGTTTGACACCCCTTGGCTAGACCATAAAAACAGCCTCCATTGCCCCATGGAGCTTCTTCTTTCTCCGTCGCACTCCTCCTCCAGAGACCAGCGTGAAATGAACCCCCTGTGGACCCAGGAGAAGCCAGAAAAACAGAAAAAATGTTTCTTTTGTTAGAGCATTTTTTTCAGTCACGCCTGGAGCAGCGGAGGAGAGAGCCGTCTCCTGCTGGCGAGGAGCAATGCATCCCGGTTCATCTCGCATCTGCCCTTTTTTTCCCTGTGACTGTGCCTTCCGAAATAAAATGTTTCCTGTTTTGTGTGGCGCTAAATGTGATACTCAAATGTGCAGCCAGCACACACAAACACACAGTGCCTGTTCTTGTAGATATGAAAGCTGTACAGCGCAGATATGAAAAAGAATGTCAGGTACGTTTTGCAGTTCTGTCTGTAGTAATGGAAGACAAAGAGCAGCAGCCACTGAACTATATATACCACTGATCTGGGCTGAGTTTGACGCAGGACCACAAAATTAAAAGGCTTGTAAAAATGCTGGCGACTCAATAGTTTCTCATCGCACCAGTGCTACGTCAGTTCATTCATTCTTCGCACAGACCAGTCTTCATGCTGCATGTGTGACATATATGTCACGCTGTACAGCCCTGGTCTGTCTGTCTCATTGTTAGCAAGATTACACAAACACTACAAGATGGATTTTGATGATATTTTTGCCACAGGTGACCCTTGGACTTTGGATGAACTCACTGGATTTGGAGGTGATCCAGTTCAGGATGCAGATTCTGGATCACTTTTTTACTTTCTTTAACATTGCAAGTGTCATAAACCCTTTCGTGCGCTTTTACGCAGCACACGGAGAGGGAAGGAATAACGAGGATTTACGTGCATGCACACCAATACACATTTATTAACATAAGGACTAACAGTTCAGAGGGTGAAGACTTACAAAATACACAGATGACACTTACTGCTGGCGTTCGGGGGGCCGGCATCGCCCAGCAAACGAATGAAGAGAAAACGTGTTAGCCACGATTGCGCCCCAGAGCCAACATTGCTGCAAGGGCGCATGGAACCACGGCAAAGCCAGAGTGGCTAACACGTTGTGAAAATGCTGATTAAGCACAGCGGACTTACAATACGGTGGACAACACGTACAGTCAGTTGGTCAAAGACCCAGCAGTGCGTGACTGGCAAAAGGCTCCTAAAGTACACGCACTGCTGGTGATGATGTGATTAGGAGCACCTGGGCAAGGACGGGGAAAGATGATAAACGGGGCTGGGAACAGCTGATGGTAATGAGAGAGGGGGCGTGATTGACAACCTGTCAGCCAGTGCTCACAGGAGAGTGAGCTAAAGAGAGCTGGCTCACAGCTGCCGGTCAGAGAGCAGAGACTAAGGTAGGAATGCAACACAGAAGTACGTAATAAACACATAAACCGTGGCACCGAACCCCACAGGGAGGTCAGGACTGAGCCGGGGAAACCAAGCCGGCTCGGCTCCTGACAGCAAGATAGGACACTGGCAGAGGTTTGCTCACTGCTGGAGCTTCATGTATAAACGGTGCGCATGCACAAAAACACAGTGTGGGCTAATTTTCACATACACAGTGGGATGTATAAAAACAAACGTGACCTGAGAAGTTTCCACCTGCCGTGAGAAGTTGTGGGCTCTCCACAAAATTCTGTTTGACTCTATCAGGGGGGTCTGTTAAACTACGAAACACTGAAACTCACAAAATGTGTTAAAATAACGTTTCTACTTCAGTTAAAATGATGTGTCTAAGAAGTAGGGGTTGAAAAACATGATTACTGTAATTTCCGGACTATTGAGCACACCTGAATATAAGCCGCACCAACTAAATTCAAAAGGAAAAAAAAAATTGTACATATATAGGCCGCACTTGTCTATAAGCCGCAGGTGTCCACATTGTAACATGAGATATTTACACAGAAAGATTTTTTTTATTTACGGTAAATAAATGCTTTTTTCCGAACGGTGCCTGTAAACGGCAGTAAAACGACTGCCGGCAGTAACACGGCTGATTAAAAAAATAACCAGCCTACCAGAAAAGTCATTGATCGCTATCTTCATCTTCCTCCTGTGCACTAAAACCACTGAAGTCGTCTTCTTCAGTGTCGGAATTGAAAAGCCTCAGAATGACTTCGTCACACACTTTCTCAGTCTCCCTTTCATTGTCGCTCTCAATGTCACTTTCGTCTCGAGGCAAATCTGTGCTTGTGCTGTCCTCTTCAGTCTGATCTGCACGGTGGAAACACCTCGGCCGTCGGCTCTCTGTGTGTTCACCCAGTCTTCAACAACGTTTTCAAGTTCGGGCCATCTGCTTTAGTTACCTCTGAAAGCTTTTGTCGTCTTTTTGCATTGAGTCAGTTCTTCACGCTGCCGTCTCCAACGTCTCACCATCGATTCACTGATGCCAAGCTTCCGTGCAGCAGCTCTATTTCCTTCTTCAACAGCCAGATCGATTGCCTTTAACTTAAAAGCTGCTTTATATGCATTTCTTCATGTGTTTTCCATGATGGTGTGTGCATGATGTGCAAAAATGACTGTTCAAAACAGTAAAACTAGCGTCAAAACTAACGTTTTCCTCGGCGCATTATCTCTTCCACCAGTCTGTCTCGCTCTTGTGTTTTCTGCTAGAGCGCCCCCTGGAGGCCGTTAGCCCGTAAAAATCTATAGATTAGCCGCATCATTGTTTAGGCCTCAGGGTTCAAAGCGTGTGAAAAAAGTAGCGGCTTATAGTCCGGAAAATACGGGTATTGTTATTATGTGATTTATCTCCATAACTCGGCTTATTGAGTGCAGTAAAGCCCTGATGAATAATAACTAATTTCCCTCAGACACCTTCATCGTTCATGAACCAAAACCTGGAAACCGGATCCCGTTTCTGTAAATGTGACAGAGATTTTGTTATTTTCATTGTTTTTTATTTAACCTTTATTTATACTGGGCAGTTCCATTGAGAGGCAACCTCTCTTTTTCAAGGACGCCCTGTGCACACTCACACAGTTCCACACTCACAGCAGGAAGCTGCCCAATCCGACCACAGACCGACCTGTGGCCACTGAGCAGCTCCACTGGAGCAGTTGGGGTTAAGGGCACCACAGTGGGCTCAAGGAGGGTGGGGCAAGCACTGCTACGTTGTCTGTCCCACCCAGATCTGATCCTGCCAGTCCAGGGATCGAACCCGTGACCCTCCAGTCACCAGTCCACATCCCTAACCATGAGGCCACCGCTGCCCATAGACGGTGAGAATAAAACTTAGAGATAATAAAATTTACCAGAGACTATACAGTTGACTGAAGAGACACCGCACACAGATCCATCTCTCCTGGGAGGACTTCTGTTCAGCAGAATGCCCTCTGATGAGCCCCAGCTCCAGCACAATACCTGCCCAGGCAGCTGGACTGTGGATCCCTGCAGGTGAATCCCGGTAGCTGCAGCGGTGTCATCTGCAGCTGGATCAGAGTGAAGAGATGTTTCCATGGTCTAAAATATCTGTTTGGAGATTGCAGTCTGGAAATAAAAGGTTTCTTCCCAGCTGTCGTGTGTAATTTGGATTCTGACACAGATTTGGTTTGTAACTAGTATAAATTCAGATGTAAGCTTGGAGTGGTATTCAGTGGTGTCATATCCGGCTCTAGGGAGCCGGGCAATCAGAGCCAGGGACAAGCCAGTGAGTCGTGATATTTTATTCAGGGAAAAGGGGAAGGGATGAGGAGAGCACAGATACTCATGCAGACGTACACTCACAGGTTGCACAGCGCAGAGGTAAGCAGCTCGTACCGGACGTGGGGGTAACAAGACGTACATACTCACAGCGGGATACAAACACAGGAATGCTGCAAGAGGAGTATAAGCTGACACCAGACGAAGGGGCTTCAGCTTAGCAATGTGTTTGTATCCCGCTGTGAGTATGTACGTCTTGTTACCCCCACGTCCGGTACGAGCTGCTTACCTCTGCGCTGTGCAACCTGTGAGTGTACGTCTGCATGAGTATCTGTGCTCTCCTCATCCCTTCCCCTTTTCCCTGAATAAAATATCACGACTCACTGGCTTGTCCCTGGCTCTGATTGCCCGGCTCCCTAGAGCCGGATATGACAGTATGTCGCAGCCAGAAGAGTTGCCGGCGGCCGTGAGTCGCTGTGGAAATGTACCTTTCTGTCCGGGTGTCAGCGCTGCTAGCATGCCGTTTCCCAGGAGTCACTTCCGGCGCCAGGGCGACGAGCTGAGGTCCATCTCGGAGGCTGTCGACGGGACGTTCTTCACCCTGCACGACGCCTCCAACGCGAGACGCTGGCATCCGGGCCGTGCTGAGGAACTCCTGGACTGTCACCCTCACTCTCTGTACCATCTGGAGGACAGTGCCAGGATAGACGCTGCAGGTACACAGCGAGAGAAGCTCCACGGGGTGGATGGAAATCCCGGCAGGGAGTCGAAGTGGGCGACGTCTTTCCCCGCTTCGGAGTCCCGTTCCTGCCGTTATTCCAGTCCGGGAGTTCGCGCCAACCAGAGGACTTCCCCCGACCTGCGCCACGTCACTCGGGATTCCCTTCAAGGAGCCGCAGCTGACAGCAGTTATGTCCGGGGTCGAGTGGCTGTCGCGAGCTCTACTGTGTTTCCTGTCACCACCTTCAGGCATGTGGCGGCGGCAGTGAGATTGATGGTGAGGACTTCAGGGCTACGAAGCTTTCCCGTGCTCGACGCCTTCCTCGTCTCGATCTCCGATCTGGAGCGGCGAATCCTGGGTTTCCCCCTCGCTTCGTCCCCTGGGAGTAGTCGTCATCACATCGCCGAGTCACCTCTGCACGAACCTCGTCCGGATCCAGTTCTGGTTCATCGTCAGGACCGTTCCTCCCACGCAGCTGTCATCCCTTCGCCTCGTCAGTGTGGAGACTCTACAGCCTCGTCCCTTGAGCCTCGTTCCCCCGCTGTCATTCCTGGACATTCGGGCTGGCTCACCCCAGCTGTTTCCCCCTCCTCCTCGACGCGCTTCCTGACCGCTGTGTGTGCCTGGAATCCCGGCCTGGTGAGCTCTCTGCTGGAGACAACGCGAGCGACCCTCAGACGAATTCCCGGGGGGTCCTCCGTTATCGCCGGGCGGGGAGAGGAAGAAGCAGATTCCACTACAGCAGGCGATACTCAACCTCCAGGGGGCAGGCAAGTCATTGTTGTTTCACACCTGCTTAATGATTTGCTCTGTCACATCCCTGGAGGAGAAGTTCAGGGTTCGCAGCTCCCTGAACTCTCCCCACCTGCTGTAACCTGTATGCCTAATCCCGCATCCTCTGTGTCTCTCTCCGCCGAGCGGTCCCCGGCTCCGGGTCAACGTGGTGGGATATGGAGAGGGCCTGTGGTTCCGCAGCTACATTGCGGACGGAGGAGGGGGACTGACTGCTGCGTGGAGTCTACGCCGACGACTGAGCGTCCCCGGGTCTCCACGGAGGAGCGGTTCGGTCCGGCGGGACGAGATTCTTCTGGCTTCACGCCGAGTGGATCGTCGGCGGGGTCACCTGAGCTGGAGGGATCTCAAGCTGCGCTGACCATCGTGCTGGCTGCGGGGCCCGACGCAGCTAGATGGGAGCCTGACAACGACCTCCTGACGACGGATCCTGGATCTTCGCAGTCCTGGACGGCGTCAGAACCCGAGATCAGGCGAGTGCTCTCCTTTCTTTTCTCTCTTTTTATCCCCGAGCACTTCAGCCTATCTCCAGGGGAGACGAGCCGGGTGCAGCCGTCCGCTGCGTCTGAGCTCGTCTCGCCGGGTTCTGGCGCTGCCGGTGATCCTGATCCCGGTTCTGTTTTCTCTTCTGAGCCTTCTTCCAGGGTCACCGGCAAGGAGTTGCTGTTCCTCGTGGTGCTGGAGGGTCCGGGTTCAACGTTGGAGGTCGGTTCTGGTGCAGTATTCAACGTGGGTTCGCCCGAGACCCAGTCGGGGTCCAACGTGGGTTCGCCTGAGGCCCGATCGGGGTCCGACGTGGGTGCTGCCCCAGTATTGTCCAGGTCCGGTGAGGAGGTGGCCGTTTTCCTGCGGCCTGACGCCCGCCGCCCTCGTCATCGGCTCTCCCCTGAGCCTCTTCCACCGGGATCCGCTCTGATCCTTCGCCCGTCTCAACGGTCCTGGTGGTTGAGTGATGCGGGTCGACGACCCGACCCACAGAACTTTCGGTTCGGTGATCTGGTTCCCCCCACTGGTCTGTGTTTCCCTCTGGGCAGCCTGGTTCGGCTGCCGGTGGACTGGATTCCTGGGATCTGGGTCCAGAGTTCGCCGTCCGAACACTTCTCTTCCCCTGATTCGCCAGCTGGACGATGGGCGGGGAGATCTCCGGAGCCATCTCGGCCATTTTTGGACTCTGCCTGCCATTCACCTCGGGTGTCACTTTTTCTTTTGTTATTAAGGTCACTCGGGTGTAATGTTTTGTCCTGTTGGTGGATTCGTTTTTATAGTGCTGTGTTTTCCATCGCTCATGCTCAGCATTTTACTTTTTGTGCCATGTTTTTAGCCTCGTTTTTTGTATTGTAGAGTTATGTTTTGTTTTCCGTAACACCATGCTCTGCAGTTATCCATTTATTCCAGTCACTTTCATTTCTTTAGGTGACTGGGTATTTATATATTCGTGTGTGTGGGTTTTTCTTTACCTGCACTCAGTATTTCTTTTTTGTCCTGTTGGTTCATTATAGAGTCATGTGCCTTGTTTTCCGTAACACCATGCTCTATAATTGTCATTTGTTCCAGTCACCCTCACTTTTCTTGGTGACTGTGTGTATGTACTTAAATTAGCGCTGTGTATAGGTTCCCCTTTATTTAACCGTACTCAGCATTTTTTGCCCTGTACCTTTTTGGTGGTTCTTTTTTCCTTGCTCTGGGTCACGCATGGTTGGTACTCTCTGGGTAGTATGTAACCGGCGTGCTGACCCAGTTCTTCTCCCCATCTGTACCTGGGTTAATTATTCTGTTTTGTCAGTATTGTATTTGGGTTTTTCTTTCCCGCTACCCTACATTGCCCCATTGGTGTTGTCCTTCCCTTGGCTTCTTCCCCTCCGGTCCGCCTCCCTTCCTCCCACCCTAGGTGGGGGGGGGGGGGGGGCTGGGATGTTCCTGGTCGTTCAGGAGCCCGACCTTGAGGGAGGGGCTCTGTCACCATGGGTTGAGATGCCGTCTCGGCACTCAGCCCATGTTTTCCCTCATCCCTGCTTCCCATTGAGCAGTGTCTCAGCTGGCCCCCAGCTGGCAGCATTATGGACGGCTGGGGCCAATTAGTCTTCATCAGCTGGGGCGCTGCCAATGAGGATAAATAGGAGCAGCCTCGATGACTCGGGGCTGCGACATAAACACATTGCTAAGCTGAAGCCCCTTCGTCTCGTGTCAGCTTATACTCCTCTTGCAGCATTCCTGTGTTTGTATCCCGCTGTGAGTATGTACGTCTTGTTACCCCCACGTCCGGTACGAGCTGCTTACCTCTGCGCTGTGCAACCTGTGAGTGTACGTCTGCATGAGTATCTGTGCTCTCCTCATCCCTTCCCCTTTTCCCTGAATAAAATATCACGACTCACTGGCTTGCCCCTGGCTCTGATTGCCCGGCTCCCTAGAGCCGGATATGACAAGTGGTCCTTATTTATTGGATTTACTTGTTTTACTCAGTAACATCACATTTGTCTGTGTGGATTACTGAGGGCTTTCTGTACTGGCATTTTTTTCCTTGTGTCACCACCACCATCACACTGTCATACAGTGATCCGTCTATAGACTTTAACTTTAATGCCAGACCATTTTATTTTATTTCAGTCTGAGCCGGCTGCATTAACTGAGGTGTAGGCACAAGTTGTTGCTTCAGCCTGGACACTTTCTGTCTGAAATCTGTTGTCTTTTTCTCTTTTCTTTTTTGTCTTGTTATGATCTGACAGAAATAGAAAAAAATGAATGAATGAACTGTCATTGTAACACGGGCCACTCGGTAAACTTTGGTTTATTGTTGATTCCAGAAGGTCAGAACAAAGTCAAATATTTTTTCTGACCTCCACCTCCGTTATCAACACCTCAGCATCACACTCCGTGAAGTTATTATTTTTTTATCATTGTTTGACAGAAGAGTGACAGAAGGGGCGTTTTTCTTCATTTACAGAGTCATTAGTGGAGAAAAGAGATTGTGCACGTGAAGTGGGATGAATAAAGAAAAGGAGTGGAGAATCGGGCGTGTGCACAGGATTATTCATCTGAACATTTCTGTGCACATGTACTTTTGAGATTTTGTGAGTATGCCATCTTTCAGTATGAAAGCTGCACAGTCATTTATACATGAGGCCCCGGGTCAATTTATGAGGAGCACACGTCAGAAATCCCCAGAATGTCTAAATGTCCAACCATGTGAGCACTATCAGTTGTTCCTGATCTGTGTCCTTTATTGTCACCCATGTATGGAAGAACACTGTAAGTCTTTTAGGTAATACAGCTCTGTCTTTGCACTGCTTATCACTTTGGTGTTTCTTCATTCTGCTGTGGTGCTATTAAACATGCTTCCCATCTTACAAATGCATCTGTCCCCACAGTTTAAAACTGCACTGATTCCATGCTACAAATTCCACATTCTTGAGCTCAGTTCCTCTTGACACTACACAGAAAAGAGGATGTATCATATTAGTATCCATGGTAACAAAGAGTTGGTTCCTCGTTGGTCTGACTGGCCTCAGCCCTCTGGTTCCTTGTCTGTTACTGATTCAGTGGCCTGCCTGTGGAAAGCAGCGAGACATATGATGTCCCCTCTGAGGAGCATGTTTATGTTGGGCTATAATTAGACTGGTATAGTTTGGTTATGTAATTGTCATATCAGCTTCTGGAATCTTTGAAGTCCCAAACAATGAATGTCCTTCATTTGAAGTTACTGAATTTCTAAGGGTGCACTCACACTAGGGCCAGTCGCCTTGTATCATGCTGAAGCATGATTGTCCTTCCTCCGCAATTCTTTACTCACCTGTACTCGCATTAAGCTGGTTCACACTATAACGTTTGGACTGGCTTTATAGTGATGTTTTGAAAATTCAGAGAAATCAGTCCAAACATTGGTGAAATTACGTTCATTAGCAGGTTTTTTTTAATCCAGCGCACACCAACTTTTACAAACTTTTATGAACTTTTGCTAGTATTTGCCAGCGTTGCATTCAGCGTTGGCAAACTTTTGCCAACTTAGATCAACTTAAGCAAACAAATACTCAGCGCAGCATCAGGCGACGCTCATATAAAGATCAGCATTTGTGGAGGCTTCCTGCACCTGGACCTGCTTTTTTGGGTGGATTCACACTACAACGTTTGGACCAACTTTTACTGACGTTTTGGCAAATGTCTGGCTCTGCTGGCAAAAGTCGATAAAAGTTAATGATAGTTGGTGTTTGTTGGCAAACACTGGCAAAAGTTGTGTTCCTTGAAAATTTTCAGCATGCAGACGTTTGGAAATAAACGTTGGTGAAAGTTGTGCTCAGGTTGTAAAAGTTCCTGAGCGCTAGGCTAAGTTGTTTTTTGTTTTAGATTCCTTTATTAGTCCCACAATGGGGAAATTCCAGGGCATCCACATGAGTGGATGGAGCAGCCGCTGGTGCAGCGCCAACCCTTTCACCATTCACACACACATTCACACCTGGGGCCACTTTAGACTCTCCAATTAACCTAAACAGAGTTCACCTAAGTCGGCCTAAGTTAAGCTCCATTGGCAAATGTTGACTGAAATGCTGGTGGAAGCAGATGTTTTTAGACCAAAACTCACTTCAGACATGCACGGACGAAAGAGAAATGGAGAGAATGGGGAATTTAAAAACATATACAGTATATATATCTAAGATAAGATAAGATAAGCCTTTATTAGTCCCACAATGGGGAAATTCCAGGATTGCAATAGCACAGGGATAGCAACACTCAGAGCAACAATCAAGAAGACAAGAAAAAACAAGAGCAGCGAATATACATATGTACATATAAATATATAAATACACAGTGCGGAGCATTGTAGCTAGATGGAATAAACAGCATAGCCGTCTACTTAGTTATCCGACATAGTATGAATATGTACCCATACACATTGTCGCTCTCCGTAGCGACCGATATTGTCCTAGTTGTATACTGGAGGGGACCATCTATATATAATCTCCCAAAAATGTGACAGCCCAAAAGAAAAAAAATCTCCTCATTGCAAAATTTACTGGTGTTCATTTTCTGCTCCATGCATAATCATTCTCCAGAATTTATTGGTTCACTTCCATTGTGGGAATCAAACAGCGCTGATGTGGTGTCAAAAACAAAATGACATTTAACAGGATTTTGTTATTTTAATGGAAAGAGCTGTAACAGCCAAAATATAATTGCCCGTCATTTTATTTATATGATGATACTGTAGAGGATGTGCTCGAATGATGAGGCTGAGTTTAGTTCGTAAACCAGCTTTATTGACAGAACACATCGTCTAGCATTCTCAAAGCAGGAAAGAGGAAGAATCATATCTCATCACCCTTTTATATGTTTCCAGCATCAGAATTCAAGTCACATGGTGTTTTCAGTAAACATACAGTCACAAAGCATCCATTTGAACCTTCACCATTGTCTCTCATTTCTTGATGAACCGGAAATCTCTCCGGGGCATCTTCTGTGGGACAAAAAGACCAATCTCACACCTCCTCGTTATCTTCTGCAGATTCGAGTCCTTTGTCCTTCCAGACGTGACACCCTCAATACACATGCAGTCATGTCTCTGTGGAAATGTGAACCCACAATGTGTGTCGCCCACACTACCCCCCCCCCCAAACGTCTAGTAAGGGCAAAACCTGCATGGCATAAAAAAAGAAAAACACAAAACACTCCATATATCGCTAATCAATCCAACAACTGCCTAGGTTTTAACTTTCTGCCGAATCTGCTGCAACCTGGCTTTGCTGCCCCTGCAACATCTCTCTGCATCTGTGGATTAAAGCTGTTAGCACCTCTCTGTGAAGATTCTGGAGAATGTCCTCTCGGCGGCCTGCCACGGCGGGGGGGCCTCGCAAGCTGCACTTCCTCATCAGCCAAAACAAAGGCGGGTTTGAGCCTGTTTATGCAAATCATCTCCCTTTTGCCCCCTAAATCTAGCAGAAAATGCTTCTGCCCGGTCTCCAGCACTCGGAACGGTCCGTCATAAAACGGCCGCAAACTTGGACGCTGAGCATCATGTTTAACAAAAACAAACTCTGCATTTTTTAAAGCCTTTGGCACAAAAATGTGTGGGAAACTGTGATGGACTGGGCCAGGGAGCGTGTTTGCTCCCGAGTCGCTCTGCCACAGCTGAGCAGGGGGGCCATTTGGTGCGGGATTATCGGGGAGAAATTCCCCCGGCAAACGGAGAGGTTGTGCAAAAACTAATTCAGCCGGGGAAGCATGCAAATCTTCCTTAGGTGCAGAACGCAACCCCAATAAAACCCATGGAAGTTTGTCCACCCAATTTGTATCTGTCAGCGACGCTCTGAGGGCTGCTTTTAATGACCTGTGAAAGTGTTCGCATAAACCATTAGCCTGGGGTTATACGCGGTAGTGCGATGAATCTTCACCCCCAAGCTGCGGGCCATCGATGACCATAGTTCGGAAATAAATTGGGGACCCCTGTCGGACGTTATGTCCGACGGTACACCGAAACGCGCAACCCACGCTGCTAAAAATGCTCGCGCAACTTCTTCCGCTGTGGTTGATGTCAGAGGAATCGCCTTTGGCCAACGTGTGGTGCGATCCACCATCATCAAAAGATGTGTGTGCCCGTGTGATGGTGGGAGCGGGCCCACCAAGTCAACATGCACGTGATCAAAACGCTTAGCGGGGATGTGAAAAGGTTCCAACGGAGCCTTAGTGTGTCTGTGTATTTTGGCTCGCTGACACGCTACGCAGGCTGCCGCCCATTCCTTGACCTGTTTGCGCAACCCGGGCCAAACAAATTTTTCCCCCACCAACTTAATCGATGCGCGCACCCCCGGGTGCGCGAGAGAATGGACCAAGTCAAAAACGCGGCGACGCCACGCGGCTGGCACCACAGGGCGGGGCCGTCCCGTGGAGACATCGCAGATTAGTGGGGGCATACCACTTTGTTGCTCCCTGTGCTCCAGCCTTAACCCTGTTGGTCCAGACTGGAGCGCGCGCATGTCCGCGTCGTTAACCTGCTCCGCAGCCATGGCTGCATAATCTAACCCTACACAGACCGGGGCTGCGCGCGCTCCCGCGTCGCTGCCCGGGCCCGCGGCCACGGCTACAGAGTCTGCCCCCATGGGGCTTGGTGGTGCTACCGCGCGCGAGAGACAGTCTGCCACAACATTGTGTTTACCCGCAACATGCTGAATATCAGTAGTGAACTCCGATATTGCGGCTAGTTGCCTTTGTTGTCGGCCTGACCAGGGTTCTGAAATTTTGGCCATCGCAAACGTTAGCGGTTTATGATCCACAAACGCGGTGAAACGTCGTCCCTCTAACCAGAACTGAAAATGATGGATGGCCAAGTGTAGGGCCAAAAGCTCCCTGTCAAACGCACTGTATTTACACTCACTATCGCGCAAAGTCCTGCTGAAAAACGCGAGGGGTTGCCAGGTACCTGCCACAAACTGTTCAACTACCGCCCCCACCGCTACATCGGAAGCGTCAGTGGTGAGCGCCATGTGGGCCGTTGGAACTGGGTGCGCTAACAAAACTGCATTTGCCAGGGCTGATTTGACCTGGGCAAAAGCGCGCTCCCGCTCCGGAGACCATTCAACTTTATTTGCGGGCTTTTGTTTTTTTAACGCGGTGTACAATGGCTGCATGAGCCGTGCTGCGCTTGGGAGGAACCGGTTGTAAAAATTAACCATCCCTAGAAATTCCTGAAGCGCCTTGACCGTTTGAGGTTGCGGAAAATCCGTATATATAAACACCCACAGTACGGAGCATTGCAGCTAGGTGGAATAAATATGCAAGTATATAAACAACACAGAGCGGAGCATGTAGCTAGATGGAATAATATGTAGTATAATAAATAAATAAACACCCACAGTACGGAGCATTTGTAGCTAGATGGAATAAATATGCAATATATAAACACACCACAGTGCAGAGCATTGTTGCTAGATGGAATGAAACAGCATAACCGTCTACTTAGTTATCCTACATGGTGATGATTATGTGCCCATACATATTCTCACCCTCCATAGCGACCGGTATGTTCCTAGTTGTATGCCGGAGAGGACCATTGTGTAAGTCTATTGCATTCTTTTGCATTCAAAAAAACTATTAGTTTGTTACGTCTTTTTGCTATCTCTGCGAGCAGCCCTGCTTAGGTTGTACAGTCTGACAGCCGTTGGTAGGAAGGACCTACGAAACCTCTCGGTTGTTTATGGCACGCACTTTATCTGGAAGAGGAACCGCTCCTTCTGCCGAAACGCGATGCCCCAAAAAATCAATCTGCGCCACCCCAAACTGGCACTTCGCTGGGTTAACTATTAACCCGTGCTCTGCCAGCCTCCGAAAAACTGCTGTGAGGTGTTTTTTGTGCTCGCCCTGGGACGCGCTGGCTACCAAAATATCGTCCAAATAAACGAACACGAAAGGGAGGTCGCGTGAAACTGCATCCATCATGCGTTGTAAAGTCTGCGCGGCCCCCTTGAGGCCAAAAGGCATGCGCAAAAACTCAAAAAGGCCGAAAGGAGTTATGACCGCTGTTTTGGGTACATCTTGCGCCCGCACTGGAACCTGGTGGTAACCGCACACCAAGTCTATTTTAGAAAAAATGCGCGCCCCCGCCAAATGAACAGAAAAATCCTGAATGTGCAGAATCGGGTAGCAGTCATGAGCTGAAACGTTGTTCAACCTGCGGAAATCGCCGCAAGGTCGCCACGAGCCGTCAGCCTTTGGGACCATGTGTAGCGGCGAAGCCCAAGAGCTTTTCGGGCGTCTAACAATGCCCAGTTTTTCCAGATTAGTGAACTCCTCGCGCGCGATGGCCAGTTTAGCTGGGTCCAAGCGCCGAGCTTTTGCAAAAACGGGAGGCCCGGTGGTGGTGATAAAATGTTCCACCCCATGTTTAGCCACCGTCGCCGAAAACGTGGGGACTGTGAGTGCTGGGAACTGAGCAAGCAATGTGTGAAACTTACCACCCGCAGCTGAGACGCTGGCATGTGCAGTTGGCGGGGCCACCCGAGCTGTGCAGGGAATAGAATGAAAGGACAGTGCATTAATCAGACGTCTATTAGCAAGGTCAACCAATAAACCATGTGAGCACAAAAAATCAGCCCCTAACATGTTGAAACTGACTGCTGCTACAATAAATGTCCACTCAAATGAACGGCCCTGTAAGGACAGAAGCATGGTCCTCTCACCGAACGTTTTAATCGCAGAGCCGTTCGCTGCTGACACTGACACCCAGGGAGCTTTAGACGGCATCAGCCGTTCCGCGTAGGTGGGTGTGACGAAACTCAGCTGGGAGCCCCTGTCCACGAGGAACTGTTTCCCCGAGTGTGCATCCGTCGGGTAAAGCAGCTTGTTCTCATCGCTGAGGGTCGCAGCTGCTACCGGCCCTCGGTCTTGGCGTTTCCCTGGCGCTTGAAGTTGCACGGCGGGACGCACCTGTGCGCTCTCTCTGCAAAACGTCGGTGGTAGAAACACCGGGCGTCCTCCGCTCCGCGTCGCCTGGCCCCCATCGCCGCCGTCGTTGGTGCGTCTGGCGCCGTGGCCGCTGGACTTGCGCTGTCTCCGGACGCCGTTCCTGGGCTAGCTGCTGCGGCCGAAACCACGTTCCGCTTGTGGGCATCGACAAGCCGCTGCGCCTCTTTGCTCAGCCCATGGTAGTCTCGCCTGGCCAATCGGGGCGACTCTGCCAGGGCCACTCTCACTGCTGGCGGCAGGGTCCGAAGGAAAAGGTGGGCGAAAATGAATTCGCCATCCTCAGAGTCTTTCAGCCTCAGCATCTTCACCGTCAGGTCCGCAGGTCTCTCGTTCTCTGACTCCGTCAACGTCAGGAGCCCCTCTGCTCGCTGTTGGACCGAAGGGGTGAAATGGCTGATCAGCGCGTCCTTCAATGCGCTGTACTTGTCGCTGTCTGGTGGATGATTAACCAGATCCTCCACTCTCTGGACCGTGTTGCTGTCCAGCTTCGCTACCACATGGTAGAATTTTGTGTCGTCGTTGGAGATTCTCCGGAGGTTGAACTGCGCCTCGACTGCGCTAAACCATGAGCGCGGGCTGTGCTGCCAGAAATCGGGCAGCCGGATCGTGGAGGCGGCCATCAGGCTGGCTTCCGCCGAGCCCCGCTCGGGAGAATTCTGTCTGCTCATTCTTTGTCGTAGGTCACCAGTGTAGAGGATGTGCTCGAATGATGAGGCTGAGTTTAGTTCTTAAGTCAGCTTTATTGACAGAACACATCGTC
>JAJAQF010000214.1:0-48957 GCA_020510985.1 Pholidichthys leucotaenia | reverse complement strand
GCGAGATCTAATGCCCCCCAGGCAGAGCTCCGGCGACCTCCCTGCCTCCGATGGCCCACGAATAGTCCCACAAAACAGTACATGATCAGGCGGCCTGCCCCAGTCCCAGGCCCCAAGAAACAAATCCTCTGGTGGCCGAACCAGGCACCCAGTAGCAAACACAGTTTATCGGGTGACCAACCCAAGACACCGAACACACAAAGCAGTTCCTCGGGTGGCCGACCCGCATCCCACAACCACCAGAACCGTGGAGGGAATAGCATGCAGCCCCGCCTAATGAAGACAAGACATGAGAGCGCCAGTCTGCCAGACAAAAACCTCCAATGGCCCCCAGCTGGTGGCTCCTGAGAGGGGAAACAATCAAGAAAACGGGTCCACCTGACATCAGCCGGCAACGTTGTCTGCGGCTCCTCCACCGATCTCGGTCCAGACCGATGCGATCGTCGCAGCTCCACCTTTATCAGATCCTGGCTGGATCACAGCTGCACCCGTGTCGGACCCTGATTGGGTCACAGCAGCGCCAACGTCGGACCCCGATTGGGCCTCCTCGAACCCTGATTGGGTCACAGCCGCACCTGCGCTGGACCCCCACTGGACCTCGTCGGGCCCCGATTGGACCTCGTCGGACCCCGATTGGGTCATAGCTGCACCCGCGTCGGACCCCGCTTGGGTCACCTCAGCCCACGCGTCGGACCCCAACTGGGTCAGAACAGACCCCGACTGGGTCACCGCTGCACCCGCGTTGGACCCCGACTGGGTCACCTCAGTCCACGCGTTGGACCCCGACTGGGTCAGAACAGACCCCGACTGGGTCACCTCAGCCCATGCATTGGACCCCAACTGGGTCAGGACGGACCTCGATTGGGTCACCGCTGCACCCACGTTGGACCCCAATTGGGTCACCTCGGCCCACGCGTCGAACTCCGACTGAGTATGGACGGACCCCGACTGGGTCAGAACAGACCCCGACTGGGTCACCTCAGCCCACGCGTTGGACCCCAACTGGGTCAGGACGGACCCGATTGGGTCACCGCTGCACCCACGTTGGACCCCGATTGGGTCACCTCGGCCCACGCGTCAAACTCCAACTGAGTATGGACGGACCCCGACTGGGTTGGTACTGCACCGGCGACGACCTCCACCCCCGAACCTGGGACCTCCAGTCCCGCGACCTCGACAGACTCCAAACCAGTAACACTGTGGAGAGGCTCAGAGAACAGGAGAGGACCGGGATCAGTTCCACCGGCAGCGCCAGAGCCCAGCGAGACGAGCTCGGGTGCAGCAGACGGCTGCCCCTCGCTCGCCTCCCCACAAGGCAGGCAACAATGCTCCAACACACCACAAAGGAAAACAAAGAAGAGCACTTGCCTGCACTCGGGCTCTGGAGCCGTCCAGGACTTCGTCAATCCGGGTTCAGGCAGACGCTCATCGTCGGGCTCCCACTCGGCTGCGTCGGGTTCCACAGCCGGCCTGATGGTCTCTGCAGCTGGATCCTCTCGCGCCGATGTCCACACCAATAACTCGCATGGCGTGGGGGCAGGGGACCGTCGACCCGCTGGCTCGGGCTGCATCTCTGTGGAGACCTGGGGACGCTTGCTCGTCGGCACTGGCTCCACATTGCAGTCCGTTCTCCTCCTCTGTCCAACACAAGGCTGCAGGGCCGGGATATTTCCCAGAGCCGCAGGCCTCCCCCTCGTTCGACGGCGTGGATCTAACGCCGAGGACCGCTCAGCAGGAGGAAACACAGAGGCAGCAGGTTCAGTACAAATGACTACAGCTGGAGAAGGAAACTCGGGGAGCTGCGAACCCCGAGCTTCACCCCCAGGAGTCAGACAAGACAAATCACTATGATATGAAGGGAAGTGAAATTGAACTTGCCTGTCTCCTGGAGGGAAGATGGTGCCAGCTGTAGATGACGTTGCTCCTTCCCTCTCTCGCTGGATGGTAAAACAGGACCCATGGACGGAGCTTGCCGGCGCAGGACTCTGATCACTCTCAGCTGCTGGGGAGAGAGTCAAGGACGAGGGAGCGGCAGCCGCAGCGGGCCGAGCACAGTATGCTGACCATACAGCAGGGGGTGGTGGCCCGACAAAAGGGACTACAGGAATTCCCTCTAAAGATGACGCCGAAGAAACAGCTGACTGGTTGAGTGGGTCATACCGGCGGCCCAGAACTGGATCCGGAACAGGAGCTTGCTGAAGACGTACTTGACCGCGGCGTCGACGCCTCCGCCGGCCCCCCAGTGGTGCGAACTCCAGGACTGGATCGAGGACGGGATCAGGATCCGTAGGCAATGGGCAGGAGTGCCTCCTCTCCTGCTTCACGCCGCGCTCCTCCTCCAGCATCAGGAATATCTCGCGTTGCACGGCGATATCCACCCTCCTTGCGTCGACTTCCGGGTGGTCGGCGTAGCAGGGAGAGAGATGACGAAGAACGCCTTCAGCAGCGTCCAGGTACCAGTGTATGCCGTGATGGTAATCCAGCAGGGAAGCGGAGATGAGCATCTCATCCACGACTTCCAGAACGCCTGTCAGCTCGTGGCTCGGGCTCCAAGTGCGGCCCCTCCGTGACGGCATTCCTCAAACACACAGTACCCAGACAGGAAAAAGGAAATGTCCAAAAACTCAAACTCACTGGTGAATTGCGTCTCGGGTTGGCGTCACCGTAAACGCCGTTTTGGCAGCAGTGTACTGTCATGGGTGGCTCTCGCGAGCCACCATAAGATGCCACACAGTCACCAGAGAGTTCAGTGCGAGTTTTTATTACGGTGAAAAATAGTACAACACAGGCTGCTGAGACAATGACACTAAAGTCTTCACACAACAGGAGGCGTAAGGCTAACAGCTCACTACAGGTCCAGAGGAGGAGACGGTCAAACACAGACAGACAAGGTTAGTGAAGTAACGATACACAGGCTGCTGAGGCAGAGACACACAGAGGTCTATTCACATCGGGAGGCGTAAGGCTACTCAGCTCACTTACTGGTCCAGAGGAACGACGGTCAAACCATAAGCAGACGAGGTAGGAATTAGTCCAAAGTATCCGTAGCGTGACGGTGAAAGACTGACACTGCTGCAGGGATGCGGCCGCCAGCGTGGGCATAAGTAGTCCATCGCTAACGACCACAAATGCAGCACAGCTGTTCAGGGCTTGACAGCTGAGCGGAAGCCTCCCCGAGCACTGTCACAATAAGAGCTCGGAGAGCTAGGATAACAACGCCGCTGTCAAACCCTGACAGGAATAACCCGAGCACCATGACCTAGTGCTCGGGTCATGACAGCCTGGTTACTACCACACCTGTTCTCAATCAAGAAATCGCTTAAACAGGACCTGCCTGACAAAGTGAAGTAGACCAAAAGATCCTCAAAAGCTAGACATCATTCTTTGATCCAAAGAAATTAAGGAACAAATGAGAAACAAAGTAATTGAGATCTATCAGTCTGGAAAAGGTTATAAAGCCATTTCTAAAGCTTTGGGACTCCAGTGAACCACAGTGAGAGCCATTATCCACAAATGGCAAAAACACGGAACAGTGGTGAACCTTCCCAGGAGTGGCTGGCCGACCAAAATTACCCCAAGAGTGCAGCGATGACTCATTCAAGAGGTCACAAAATACCCCACAACAACATCCAAAGAACTGCAGGCCTCACTTGCTTCAGTTAAGGTCAGTGTTCATAACTCCACCATAAGAAAGAGACTGGGCAAAAATGGCCTGCATGGCAGAGTTCCAAGACGAACACCACTGCTGAGCAAAAAAAACATAAAGGCTCATCTCAGTTTTGCCAGGAAACATCTTGATGATCCCCAAGGCTTTTGAGAAAATACTCTGTGGACTGATGAGACAAAAGTTGAACTTTTTGGAAGGTGTGTGCCCCATTACATCTGGCGTAAAAGTAACACAGCATTTCAGAAAAGAAACATTATATCAACAGTAAAATATGGTGGTGGTAGTGTTATGGTCTGGGGCTGTTTTGCTGCTTCAGGACCTGGAAGACCTGCTGTGGTAAATGGAACCATGAATTCTGCTGTCTACCAAAAAATCCTGAGGGAGAATGTCTGGCCATCTGTTTGTGACCTTAAACTGAAGTGCGCTTGGGTTCTGCAGCAGGACAATGATCCAAAACACACCAGCAAGTCCACCTCTGAATGGCTTAAGAAAAACAAAATGAAGACTATGGAATGGCTTAGTCAAAGTCCTGACCTGAATTTGATTGTGATGCCATGGTCCATCCATCCATTCATCTTCTACCGCTTTTGCGGAGGTCCAGGTCGTGGAGGCAGCAGTTCAAGCAGAGAAGCCCAGACTTCCCTCTCCCCAGCCACCTGCTCCAGCTCTTCAGAGAGGATACCAAAGCATTCCCAGACCATCTGGGAGATGTAGTCTCTCCAGCAAGTCCTGGGTCTGCCCTGGGGTCTCTGTGGTATGACCTTAAAAAGGCAGTTCATGCTCGAAAACCCTCCAATGGGGCTGAATTACAACAGTTCTGTCATAGCCCGAGTGTTGGTTCCGTCCACACTCGGGCCTCATATCATATTTCCCTGGCTTTGGCAGCAGAGGATTCCTTCTTGCTCCTCGGGCTCTTATTGTGAAGGCGCCCAGGGGAGCTCCCTGCTGTCATTTGGAGCAGCTGCGACGCATTGGGGTCATTAGCCGCCAGAGATAAAAGCTGGTGCTGAATGTCCTCCAATGCGGCAGTCTCTGTTTCCCTCTTTTGTTCACTGTTAACTGACTTGGGGATCTCCTGTACCCGTCTGTTAATGGTCCCGTTTGTAAGGTATGTTCTGTGTGACTTCACCTTTGTTATTATTTGTCTGGTGCATCGGGTGCTCCCCGGCTCAGACATACTCACCCCTTTGTGTGTACATCCTATGCCTGCCTAACCTGCACTGTAAATAAAACATCACTGCAAAACTCACTGGTGACTGTGGCGTCTTGTGATGGTCCGTGAGGGCCATCGTGACAAGTTCTGTAAAGATGAGTGGGCCAAAATTCCTCCTCAGCGCTGTAAAAGACTCATTGCCAGTTATCGCAAACACTTGATTGCAGTTATTGCTGCTAAGGATGCCTCAACCTGTTATTAGGTTTAGGGGCAATCACTTTTTCACACGGGGCCATGTAGGTTTGGATTTTATTTTCCTTTAATAATAAACTTCATTTAAAAACTGTGTTTTGTGTTTACTTGTGTTTCTTTGTCTAATATTTAAATCTGTTTGATGATCTGAAACATTTAAGTGTGAAAAATATACAAAAAAATGAAAAAATCAGGAAGGGGCCAAACACTTCTTCACACCACTGTTCGTGACTACATGGGGTTCCAAAATCTGTTAGTCTAGCTTAGTGGTGGGCTATGTTCTGGTGAAGGTTAATAGCCTAATAATCTAGGTCTGTCAACTGTAAACAGACTTCACTATGTATACAAGTACACTCTTAAAACAGATGTGTTAAAAACAACACAACTGTGTGTCTAGATAAGGACACAAAAATGTGTCAGTTTTGACACAGTTCTTGTGTTAACATATTTGATGCGTTTGTTGTGTTAAACTGTTTTGACACATTTATGTGTTAAAATTACACAGTTGTATGTTACTTTAACACATAAATGTGGAAAATCCTTTTAACACAGCAAATGTGTCACATTTGTTAACACAAAATGTATACCTTTTTGTGTCGTCCTTATCTAAACACACAGTTGTGTTGTTTAACACATTTGTTTTAAGAGTGATATATCTTGTGAGCACAAGCTAACTAGAGGACACAGAGAGAGTGTATACCTCTTCAAAGGCTTTCTGTCACATTGAAATATGAATAAAAAAAGATTTATTGGAGGGACAAGAACTCGTGGCAATTACACAGCACTGCATGGCAAAAATTTGTGGCAGCTTTAGTTTGTTTGCAGCAAAACACAAAAACTACACACAATATTCAGCCACAGCAGTACACAGAGGATATTTATTAAGATTAGTCTTTATTAGTCCCACAATGGGGAAATTCCATTATTTAGATGTTAATACCACACAGTTTACTTGACTGTAATGATGTGTAAGTAAGTAAATAAAGTTTATTTATAAAGTGCTTTTCACAGACATACTCACAAAGCTCTGTACAATAAAAGAGAACAAAAAGAACTTGATAGAGACAGTTTAAAAAAAATACTAAAACAAGCATGACTCAAAATACGTCTAGAACTCATTTTCAGTGGTTGTACTCACCGTCACGACTCACTGCCTTTAATCTCTGACTCTAGAGTCTTTTTGATCTCATTGTTTTGGGTACTCAAAAGTCAAAAATGGGTGATTTTAAGGAGTGGTCATCTTCCCTATATAAAGAGGAATAAAAATGCACAATGCCACAACGTGGCTGTGTTCCAGCAGGACAATGCTTGTCCACATGCAGCCGAAGTCACCAGGGAATACCTGCAGCAAGAGAATTTTGATGTCCTTCCTTGACCTTCTTATTCTCTAGATTTGTCCCCCATTGAACGCTTGTGGGATCAGCTTGGGTGACATGTTTCAGCCAGAGTACCGGTGCTGCAGAACACACAGCAACTGGACATGGTATTGCAGGAGGAGTGGCTGAATATCCCCCAGGACAACATTAAACGGCTCTTGAGGCCATGCGGAGCCATATTACTGCCTGCATTAATGCAAATGGAGGCCATATTCCATATTGCAGTTTGTTTTTAAGACAGACGTTTTGTTGTGATATCGGAAAGTCAGGGTGATTCTGTTTTGTTCAATTTTGGAAATTGTTGAGACTCAGATTTTCACTTGTCAATCTCTGATATTGTTTGGAAGATATCTACAAATAATTTGCATCCTTTAATTGACCATTTCCATAAAAATTAGTGAAAATATCAAACTTTTCTAGAGTGTTATGTTTTCATTGGCAGTCAGTATATATAACTGGATGTCAACCACATAAAAATGATAAGAAATGTCATTAAGAGATTGAATGATAAGAGCTAAAGGAATAACATAAAAGGAAAATAATAATGGCCCCAGGACTGAACCTTGCAAAACCCCACATGTCAGAGGCTGTGGAAGAATAAAACTCAAATCACCCTTACAGAGAAATGAATAAAACTAGTCTAATCCCAAGCCAGATATACCTGCCAGAAGCTTTAGCCTAATAATTAAAATGTTGTGATTGACCATTATCAAAGGCTGCTCTGAGATCAAGCAATATGAGAACAGAACAATCCCCATGATCAGATGGCATAAAAGATCATTTTACACCTTTAAAAGAGCAGTCTCGGCAGAGTGCAGTTTCTGAAAGCCAAATTGAAAAGGGTCACTCATCTTTAATTTACAGAATAACATTTTGAGCTAACATTCCACAGCTTTTTCTAATATTTTACTAATTAAAGGCAATTTTGAAATTGGTCAATAATTAACAACTAAGCTAGTATTGACTGGAGATTAGGTTTTTTTTTTTTTTAAGTAACGGAGTTACTTCAGCGTGTTTAAAATGGGAAGGAACACCTTGTCTCAGTGAACTGTTAATGATAGTAATGAAGGACCAATGGTGGTTAAAGACCTAGTTAGGACAGAAAGTGGTAAAATCACAAATGTTTTAACTAAGTATGTACTAACTGGGGAGAACAAAGTGAATGGCTCAGGGCACTGAGGGAAGTCTTCATATGGAGAGGACCTTATGGGGATTTTGGATCTCAAGTCCTGTAACTTATTTATAAAATGATTCAGGAATTCACTGCAGTCATCATTAGAGAACTGGAGCTTGCTGAGGTGGGGGAGAAACAATGGTATTAATAGTGTTAAAACACTGGGATTGTTCTCATTATGATATAAATTAATTAAAATAAGAAGATTTAGCTTCATTCACTGCGTCACAAGTGAAGAAGTTCTTTAAAATATTCTCAATGGACAACCAATCCAGTTTTCTTCCATAATCATTCTGCTTTTCGAAAGGAGCATCAATGGCTACAAGTCTGATGGTTTAACCAAGGTAAATGAGAGATGATTGAACGTTGTCTTATTTTGTAAGTGTCATGTTCTTGTGAATCACCTTTAGAACAAGTGCTCAAAAGGATGGAGAGAGACCTGACTTGGAAGAGCATCCTTTATTTAGCTCCAGCACATGGCATAAGCAACTTGAAGACAACCGCTTCAGCATACATTGCATCCGGGAAGTATTTACAGTGCTTCACTTTTTCCATATTTTGTTATCGCAGGGATGTCAAACTCATTCCATGGAGGGCCAAGACCCTGCAGGTTTTACCTCCACCCAGTGTCTTCAGCAAGTGATTACACTGAATTTCTTCCCACTGATTGCTGATCAATGAAAACACCTGCAGAAGACACTGGATGGAAGTAAAACCTGCAGGGTCTTGGCCCTCCATGGAATGAGTTTGACACCCCTGTGTTACAGCCTTATTCCAAAATTGATTAAATTATTTTTTTTCCTCAAAATTCTACACACAATACATGGGGAATGACAATGTGAAAAAAGTTTTAAAATTTTTGCAAATTTATTAAAAATAGAAAACTTCACTTCCGGTTATGGCTGCCACGTAGGACGGACGTGTCTCGCTCTGCTCTGCTCCTGGAGAAAAAAATCGGCAAATAACTCTCTCATTTGGGACAGAACGTATCCCAGCATTTGGGCGAGGATATGTCGGCGAAGCCTAAGGCTGGAAAACCAGGAAAAGGAAAAAGCGAGCCGCCGAAACAGTCCAAATTAACGGACTTTCAGGTCTGTGACGCAGCAAACAAGGCTCCATATATGGCGGAGGAGGCTGGCGGCGGTGCGATTTCTGCGGGGAATGGCGCAGAAGCGCTGATGGCTGCCATGAGTTCAATGAGAGCGGACTTTTCCTCTAGATTTGATGGGATTATGACAGCGCTGGAAGGAATAAGAAAGGAATTGGGTGACTGTGTAGAACGAACGGCGCAGATGGAGCTCCGTCTCGCTAGTGCTGAAGATGACGTCACCCGTCTTCAATTAAAGGTGCGCACTTTGGAAAAAAAAAATAAATCTCTGGAAGATAATATTTTGGATTTGGAATCTCGGTCGAGACAGAATAATTTGAGGCTGGTGGGTCTTCCAGAGGAATCAGAAGGTCGGGACGTATGTTCCTTTCTGGAAAAGTGGATTCCGGAGGTGCTGGGCAGCGAGGAGTTGCAATCAGCAGTGGTTCTGGAAAAAGCACATCGTATTGGCCCACGGAGAGATAAGGGACCGCCGAGGACCTTAATTATGAAGTTTCTTAGCAACAGAGACAGGATGAAGATCTTCAACGCTGCACGTGCTAAAGGAAAGATTAAACACCAGGACCAGCAGGTGCGGTTCTACCCAGATTTGGCCACGGGAATCCAGCAATTGAGGAAGCAGTTTGATCCCGTACGTAAGGAGCTGCGCAACCTTGGGATTCGTCATGGTGTAATCTATCCTGCCAGACTGCTGACCACGTATGAGGGCAGAACCCACATCTTCAAGACCCCAGAGGAGGCGCAGGAGTTCATCAAGAAGATCAAAAAAGAAGAAGAGACTGGTGGGAGCTAAGCATGAACAAAATATAAGGTAGAATAATTAAGCATTTGCACAGGCATCTGACTGACTTGAAGTAAATAGTAAGTTTACAAAATATAGATTGTATTATATATTAAAAAAACAAAACAAAAACAAAACAAACAAAAAAAAAAACTATGATGTACAAAGTTGTTAAAAATTTTGGAGTTAAGTTGGAAAACTACAGAGGAGAGTTAATGTTACGTCATTAAAAGCAGTAGAGTTAGGGTGATTGGGAGGATGAAGAAGGAGTGGCTTAGGCTGTTCCCCGTGGGTGTGGAACGGTCGATGGCTATATCGGGAGACAGAATTTTTCTTTTGATTTTGGGGGGTTTGCCACAAGTGTGGGAAGGGGAAATTTGTTTGTGTGTAGTTTGTAGGATGAATGTTCAACCACTCATGTTTTTGCTTCTCTGTATGAGCATGTTTACACTGCAAGGTAATCCCAAACTCTCTATTGATCATGGACCAAAGTGTTAACCTTAATTTAACTTCATGGAATTGCAGAGGTCTACAAAATTTAAAAAAACTTAAACAAGTTATGAATAAAATAAAGGACATGGGTTCAAGAATTGTGTTTTTACAAGAAACTCATCTGATAGAGGAGGATGTTAAAAGAATTAGGAGTAGATGGCAGGGAAGTGTATTCACCTCTTCATTTTCATCCCGAGCCAGGGGAGTTATGACTCTCATACATAAATCAGTTCCTTTTCAAGTGAGGAATGTAGTTGGAGACAGATTTGGAAGATATGTAATCATTCAAGGTTCTTTGCTATTAGAAAATATAAATCTTGTGAACTTATATGGTCCCAATATACGTAGATGATCAGAAGTTCTTTGCTAATTTATTTCTCATCTTATCATCACTTACAGGGCAACATATAATAGCGGGGGATTTTGATTGTGCATTGGATCCAGGTGTGGATAGATCAACAGGACTGGATTGTACGCACATTGGATGTAGGATGACTATTAATCATTTTATGAAAGAATTGAGATTGTTAGATATATGGAGAGAAATGAAACCACAAGTTAAAGCCTATTCTTGTTATTCCAGTACCTACAAGACATTCTCACGTATTGATTATTTTTTGATTTCCACAGAATTGAGGTCCAAGATTCAAAACTGCTTTTATGATGGCATCGTGATCTCTGATCATGCACCCTGTTGTCTAATATATGTAGATAAAAAGTTGACAGGGGAATCGGGTGGATGGCAATTTCAGCATAGATGGCTTCAGGATGAGGAATTTGTCAAGTGTGTAGAAAAACAGATAGACGAGTTCTTTGACATCAATACTACACAAACATCAGCATGTGTAAAGTGGGAGGCTTTCAAAGCTTTTATTAGGGGACATATTATTAGTTATACAGGATCAAAATCTAAGAAGACTCGAGAGGAGAGAGCTAAATTGGAACATAAAATAAAAAATCTTCAGGAAAAAGTGTATGCAGGAAGTGACCCAAGGTTGGAGAATGAATTACTGATTTTGAGAGCTGAATACGACAAAAAATCAGCGAATAGAGCTGCCTCGAGTCTTCTAAGATTGAAACAATCTTTTTATGAACAAGGTGAAAAATCAGGAAAATTATTAGCATGGCAGATTAAACAATTGGAAATTAAAACACCAATTACCAGTATTATAAGTAACGGACAGGTAGTTATAGATCCTTTAGAAATTAATAGAGCCTTTAGAGATTACTATGAAAAATTATATGATACCAAAAATGAACCTGATTTAACAAAACTAAATGGGTTTTTGAACGAACTATCTATACCGTGTATTCCAAATGAAAACAGGGAGATATTGGAGTCTAAAATTAGTCAAGAAGAAGTTGGGCTAGCCATTGATAATATGAAATCAGGAAAAAGTGCAGGACCAGATGGTCTTCCAGTTGACCTTTATAAAAAATTTAAGAATAAATTAATAAAACCTTTTTTGGAAATGGTTTTAGAAGCATTTCAAAATAATAATTTACCATCATACATAAATAATGCCTTAATTATACTGCTGCCAAAACCAGGTAAGCCCTCTAATAAATGTGAAAATATGAGACCAATAAGCCTATTAAACGCCGACCTTAAGATAATCTGTAAAATTTTAGCAAGACGAATACAAGAAATTTTACCAAATATTATTAATCGAGATCAGAATGGCTTTATAAAGGGTAGACAAGGCTTCCATAATGTAAGAAGACTATTTAATATTATTTATTTTAATAAAGAAGCACCGGATACAGCTCTCCTATCATTGGACGCCGAAAAGGCCTTTGATAGAGTTGAATGGCCCTTTCTTTTTGAAGTCCTACAAAGGTTTGGACTTGGAAATAATTTCATAAAATGGGTTCAAATAATATACAATAATGCTACAGCAGAAATCCTAACAAATAACAATATTTCAAAACCAATAAAAATCAATAGAGGATGTCAACAAGGCTGTCCACTTTCACCTTTACTGTTTACTATGGCAATTGAACCTTTAGCGATAGCGATACGTTTACATTCACAAATATATGGAATTAAAGTTGGACCAACAGAACATAAAATCTCCCTGTACGCCGATGACATAATTTTGTTTATGTCGAATCTAAAAAAATCAATTCCAACCTTGTTGAATTTAATAAAGAATTTTGGGGAAATATCAGGATATAAAATAAATAAAACTAAATCTTCAATATTAATGCTAAATGAGACCCAGAGAAATTACCCAGCCCCTGAGGTAAATCAATTCAATGTTGTAAATCAGTTTAAATATTTAGGAATCCAAATTATGCCTAAGCTAGAATCAGTCGCCAGTGTCAACTATGAAGCCTTAATGTCAGATATCAATGAGTTAACTCAGAGATGGATGTCACTACCAATGTCGATGATCGGGAGAATCAATATACTTAAAAGTAATATTTTACCTAAAATACTTTATTTATTTCAATACATTCCTTTATCACCACCTTTAGATCTATTCTCAAGAATAAAAAAAAAGTTAGTGGAATTTATATGGAACAACAGGAGGGCTAGATTACGTTTGTCTTTATTATATTTACCATTTGATCGTGGAGGTCTGAAATGTCCAAATTTTATGTTGTATTATTGGTCGGCACAACTGAGGTCTATGACACATTATTTTTCATCAAATGATCTCCCTCACTGGACTGAAATGGAATCATACAATTTACCTTTACCTCTTCCCATATTCATATACTCAGATTCGGCAAAAAAATTACAAAAACAAGTTAAAAATCCATTTGTAAAGCATATGATCAAAATATGGTGTGAAGCTAAAAACTATTTAAAAGAACCACAGTTATTGTCACAATTTAGTCCAATATGGGGTAATCAATATTTTAAACCAGGGAGAGCGGACGCTGTATTTAAAGTATGGAATTTAAAAGGGATACAAAAGATTCAGGATTTATATTTGCCATGTGCAGACAACATAATGTCTTTTGAAGAGCTGAGGATCAAATTTAATCTCAATAGAACACATTTTTTTAAATATCTTCAACTTAGAAACTTTATTCGATCAAATCAAAATAAAGCTCTCACTCGACCTATTTATTCATCCTTGGAAAAAATGATGATGAAAGATAGTAAAAGAAAGGGTATTATTTCAGAGTTTTATAACTCACTGACACTATCTTCAAGTGAAAATTCACTGAAAAGATTAAACTACTGGAAAGAAGATCTGCAAATTGAAATTTCAGAGGAACAATGGGAATTGGCTTGTACAGAAGCTCAAACCAAATCAATAAATGCACGCCTTAAATTGATACATTTCAAATGGTTAATGCGGATGTATGTTACACCGGAGGAGTTAAATAGATATAACAAAAATATACCAGATACATGCACAAAATGCATGGAAAGTAAAGGAACCCTATTTCATTGTTTATGGGAATGTAGATTAATAAGAATGTTTTGGGAAGAGGTGAGGGTAACAATTGAAAAAATAATCTCAAAACAAATCATATTGAATCCTAAACTGTTTTTGTTGGGTCTGTACCCAGAAAAGCATAATTTTAATAAAAGTGAAAGAACATTCATAGACCTCAGTTTGCTTAATGCCAAAAAATGTATTGCACTATTATGGAAAAAGACTCATAGACCAGATGTGACTCAGTGGTTAAGACAGATGTTAACAAACCTTCCATTAGAAAGAATAACATATATACTAAAATCAAAGGAAATTGTGTTTGAGAATATATGGAGACCTTTTATTGATTATGTAAAAAATTTAAACATAACTCTTGAAGAAGAAGGTGAATGATGTGTGTGGACCTTGTAAATTCCAAACTGGTGAACATAATATGTATACTTATGTAATGGATTGTCTAGACTAAACAGAGGAGCATTGTTGAAGACTTGATTTTGTTGGTGGTTGTTGGTGTTTTTAGTGCATTTTTTTTTTTTTTTTTTGTAGTACTTTAGTGTTAGTGTTTGATTGTTTGTATCATGTTTGTTAAAAAAAAAAAAGGTTCAATAAAGATATTGTGGAAAAAAAAAAATAGAAAACTTCAGATGGTGTCACCTCCTGCTCATTTTCTGTAGCCACCTCTGAAACGTTTTCAGTTGATTCAAACAAGTTCCCTGCTGCTGCTAATTATCATCTCTGCTGCTACTTTTCATGCACAGTCTACTGGTACTACAATTACAGAAATGAGCACCAGGTACTAATTTGTAATTATACACTGCTCATTGCACAATGCTCATTTGCACACTGTACATAGGTCTATGCCATCTCAGGCTCACATCAGATTGCACAATGCTCATTTGCACACTGTACATAGTGTTATTAGTATGTATTAGTATCAAGGTGCGCTTAAAGAGTCCTGCCTAACTGTGTGTTGGTGTGTGTTAATAGCATCCATTAGTATTAGGATTGAGTTACTGTGTTAGTGTGTCATGACCTTATTAGAATTGTTGTTTCTGTACCCATTACCTTGGCATTTGCTTGGAGAGCAAAGTAAGAATTTCATTGATCAGGAAATATAGCATTTCTTAACTGCACATATGATAAAGCCTTTGAATCTTGACTCAATATCAACTGATTCCAGTTGCTGTTCTACATCCTCTGTCCTTATTTTGGTAGCTATCAGCTGATCAATGTGGGTTTTTTTACATGTGTCCATCTACTTTCACTTCATACGTAACAGGACTTAACACTTTCTTAATGACTCCCATTTTCCACTTACTTCCTCCTCCTCGGAAATTCTTAACCAGTACAGCCTGACCATACTGAAAGACTCTAGGCAGGGGTGGGCAGTGAGGGCCATTTCACTGCAGGTTTTCTGCTCCACCCAGTGTCTTCAGCAGGTGTTTTCAATTATTAGCAATCCTTGAAGCTGATTAGAGCAAACACCTGCTGAAAGCACTCGGTGGAACAGAAAATCAGCAGTGAAATGGCCCTCCATGGCACATGATTGCCCACCTCTGCTCTAGGGGATGAATGCCGTTGTTGTTTTTCCTGCTTTTCTTGTATCTGGGCTGAGAACTTAGGCTTCACCTGAGATAGTCTGGTTCTTGGACTTCTCCTCAGAAATAGTTCTGCAGGGTTTTTTTCTATGGTGCCTCCAGGCGTGTTTCTGCAATGAATAACCCAGCGGTTTCTGTTTCTCTAATTGTCATGTGCACTGCGCGATCTCGCAGCAAACATAAATTGAAAGCGAGCCCAATGTGCAGTAAAGTAAACGTGTTTATTACAGGGAGAAAAAAGGTACACAAAATGTCCAAATAACAGTCAGTGAGAATGGATGAGACAACCGGCTACAAATTTCGTTGGCTCGGAGAAAATGCCAAATGCGCTCCAAGCAGACAGGAGCAGAGAAAAAAGGCACAAAAGAAAGACTTACAAATATGTTGGAGTGGAAAGGCTCTGAGGTACAACATGGTGAAGTCCAAAAGAAAGGGAGCCAGTACTCAGTAAGCCAGGATGTCCAATGTTGACTTAAGCTGCCACACTGACTGATCACACTGCCTCCCATAAGTACTCTAATCACTAATGAGAGCAAGTGGACACAGCCGTGTGGCAAGCCAGTGGTTGACTGATTGGAGTGTGTGTGTGTGTGTGTGTGTGTGTGTGTGTGTGTGTGTGTGTGTGCGCGCGTGCTCGCGCGCGTGCATGCGTGCATATGTGTAAATGTGGTGATCCCAAACAGCTGGTGAATGTCTGGTGAGAGGAGGAAGGTGTGGCTGTAGGACTGGCAGAGAGCAAGGCTCAATCTGTCAGCTGGAATTAATAAGTAATAATCAAAACCCAACTTCCGGTTATGGCTGCCACGTAAGAAGGACACGTCTCACTCTGCTCTGCTTCTGGAGAAAAAAAATCGGCAAATAACTCTCTCATTTGGGACAGAACGTATCCCAGCGTTTGAGCGAGGATATGTCGGTGAAGCCTAAGGCTGGAAAACCAAGTAGAGGAAAAAGTGAGCCGCAGAAACAGTCCAAATTAACGGACTTTCAGGTCTGTGACGCAGCAGAGAAAGCACCAAATATGGCGAAGGAAGCTAACAACGGCGCGGGAGCTGCGGGAAGCGACACAGGTGCGTTGCTGGCGGCTATGAGTTCAATGAGAGCGGACTTTTCCTCTAGATTTGATGGGATTATGGCAGCGTTGGAAGGAATGAGAAAGGAATTGGGTGACTGTGTGGAACGAATGGCGCAGATGGAGCTTCGTATTTCCAGTGCTGAAGATGAAGTCAATTGTCTCCAATTAAAGGTGCGCACTTTGGAAAAAAAAAATAAATGTCTGGAAGAAAACATTCTGGATTTGGAATCCCGGTCGAGACAGAACAACTTGAGGCTGGTGGGTCTACCGGAGGAATCCGAAGGTCGGGACCCGTGTTCCTTTCTGGAAAAGTGGATTCCGGAGGCGCTGGGCAGTGCAGAGCTGCGGCCGGCGGTAGTTTTGGAGGGCGCGCATCGTATTGGCCCACGGAGAGATAAGGGACCACCGAGGACCTTAATTATGAAGTTTGTCATCAACAGAGACAGGATGAAGATCTTCAACGCAGCACGAGCTAAAGGAGAGATTAAACACCATGATCAGCAGGTGCGGTTCTACCCAGATTGGGCCACAGGAATCCAACAATTGAGGAAGCAGTATGATCCCGTACGTAAGGAGCTGCGCAACCTTGGGATTCGTCATGGTGTAATCTATCCTGCGAGACTGCTGACCACGTGTGGGGGCAGAACCCACATCTTCAAGACCCCAGAGGAGGCGCAGGAGTTTATCAAGAAGATCCAAGAAGAAGAGACTGGTGGGAGCTAAGCATGAACAAAATATAAGGTAGAATAATTAAGCATTTGCACAGGCATCTGACTGACTTGAAGCAAATAGCAAGTTTACAAAATATAGATTGCATTATATAATTAAAAAAAAAATCTATGATGTACAAAGTTGCTAAAAATTTTGGAGTTAAGTTGGAAAACTACAGAGGAGAGTTAATGTTACGTCATTAAAAGCAGTAGAGTTAGGGTGATTGGGAGGATGAAGAAGGAGTGGCTTAGGCTGATCCTCGTGGATGTGGAGCAGTCGATGGCTATATCGGAAGACGGAACTTTTCTTTTGATTTTGGGGGGTTTGCCACAAGTGTGGGAAGGGGGAATTTGTTTGTGTGTAGTTTGTAGGATGAATGTTCAACCACTCATTTTTTTGCTTCTCTGTATGAGCATGTTTACACTGTAAGGTAATCCCAAACTCCCTATTGATCATAAACCAAAGCGTTAATCTTAATTTAACTTCATGGAATTGCAGAGGTCTACAAAATTTAAAAAAACTTAAAACAAGTTATGAATAAAATAAAAGACATGGGTTCAAAAATTGTGTTTTTACAAGAAACTCATCTAATAGAGGAGGATGTAAAAAAAATTAGGAGTAGATGGCAAGGAAGTGTTTTCACATCATCATTTTCATCCCGAGCCAGGGGAGTTATGACTCTCATACATAAATCAGTCCCTTTTCAAGTGAAAAATGTAATTGGAGACAAATTTGGAAGATATGTAATCATTCAAGGATCTTTGCTATTAGAAAATATAAATTTGGTGAACCTATATGGTCCCAATATAGATGATCAAAAGTTCTTTGCTAATTTATTTCTTATCTTATCATCACTTACAGGGCAACATATAATAGCAGGGGATTTTAATTGTACATTGAATCCCGGTATAGATAGATCAACAGGACTGGACTGTACGCACAATGGATGTAGGATGACCATTAATCATTTTATGAAAGAATTGAGATTGCTAGATATATGGAGAGAAATGAAACCACAAGTCAAAGCCTACTCTTGTTATTCCAGTACCTACAAGACATTCTCACGTATTGATTATTTTTTGATTTCCACAGAATTAAGGTCCAAGATTCAAAACTGCTTTTATGATAACATCGTGATCTCTGATCATGCACCCTGCTGTATAGTATATGTAGATAAGAAATTGACAAAGGAATCAGGTAGATGGCAATTTCAGCATAAATGGCTTCAGGATGAGGAATTTGTTAAGAACATAGAAAAACAGATAGATGAGTTCTTTGATATCAATACTACACAAACATCAGCATGTGTAAAGTGGGAGGCTTTCAAAGCTTTTATTAGGGGACATATTATTAGTTATACAGGTTCAAAATCTAAGAAGACTCGAGAGGAGAGAGCCCAATTGGAACATAAAATAAAAAATCTTCAGGAAAAAGTGTATGCAGGAAGTGATCCAAGGTTGGAGAATGAATTACTGATTTTGAGAGCTGAATACGACAAAAAATCAGCGAATAGAGCTGCCTCGAGTCTTCTAAGATTGAAACAATCTTTTTATGAACAAGGTGAAAAATCAGGAAAATTATTGGCATGGCAGATTAAACAATTAGAAATTAAAACACCAATTACCAGTATTATAAGTAATGGACAGGTAGTTATAGATCCTTTAGAAATTAACAGAGCCTTTAGAGATTACTATGAAAAATTATATGATACCAAAAATGAATCTGATTTAACAAAACTAAATGGGTTTTTAAACGAACTATCTATACCGTGTATTCCAAATGAAAACAGGGAGATATTGGAGTCTAAAATTAGTCAAGAAGAAGTTGGGCTAGCCATTGATAATATGAAATCAGGAAAAAGTGCAGGACCAGAGGGTCTTTCAGTTGACCTTTATAAAAAATTTAAGAATAAATTAATAAAACCTTTTTTGGAAATGGTTTTAGAAGCATTTCAAAATAATAATTTACCATCATACATGAATAATGCCTTAATTATACTGTTGCCAAAACCAGGTAAGCCCTCTAATAAATGTGAAAATATGAGACCAATAAGCCTATTAAATGCCGACCTTAAGATAATCTGTAAAATTTTAGCAAGACGAATACAAGAAATTTTACCAAATATTATTAATCGAGATCAGAATGGCTTTATAAAGGGAAGACAAGGCTTCCATAATGTAAGAAGACTATTTAATATTATTTATTTTAATAAAGAAGCACCGGATACAGCTCTTCTATCACTGGACGCCGAAAAGGCCTTTGATAGAGTCGAATGGCCCTTTCTTTTTGAAGTCTTACAAAGGTTTGGACTTGGAAATAATTTCATAAAATGGGTTCAGATAATATACAATAATGCTACAGCAGAAATCCTAACAAATAACAATATTTCAAAATCAATAAAAATCAATAGAGGATGTCGACAAGGCTGTCCACTTTCACCTTTACTGTTTACTATGGCAATTGAACCTTTAGCGATGGCGATACGTTTACATTCACAAATATATGGAATTAAAGTTGGACCAACAGAACATAAAATCTCCCTGTACGCCAATGACATAATTTTGTTTATGTCGAATCTAAAAAAATTAATTCCGACCTTGTTGAATTTAATAAAGAATTTTGGGGAAATATCAGGATATAAAATAAATAAAACTAAATCTTCAATATTAATGCTAAATGAAACCCAGAGAAATTACCCAGACCCTGAGGTAAATCAATTCAACGTTGTAAATCAGTTTAAATATTTAGGAATCCAAATTGTGCCTAAGCTAGAATCAGTCGCTAGTGTCAACTATGAAGCCTTAATGACAGATATCAATGAGTCAATTCAGAGATGGATGTCACTACCAATGTCGATGATCGGGAGAATCAATATACTTAAAAGTAATATTTTACCTATTTATTTCAATACATTCCCTTACCACCACCTTTAGATTTATTCTCAAGAATTAAAAAAAAGTTAGTGGAATTTATATGGAACAACAGGAGGGCTAGATTACGTCTGTCTTTATTATATTTACCATTTGATCGTGGAGGTCTGAAATGTCCAAATTTTATGTTGTATTATTGGTCGGCACAACTGAGGTCTATGACATATTATTTTTCATTAAATGATCTCCCTCACTGGACTGAAATGGAATCATACAATTTACCTTTACCTCTTCCCATATTCATATACTCAGATTCGGCAAAAAAATTACAAAAACAAGTTAAAAATCCATTTGTAAAGCATATGATCAAAATATGGTGTGAAGCTAAAAATTATTTAAAAGAACCACAGTTATTGTCACCATTTAGCCCAATATGGGGTAATCAATATTTTAAACCAGGAAGAGCGGATGCTGTATTTAAAGTATGGAATTTAAAAGGGATTCAAAAGATTCAAGATTTATATTTGCCATGTGCAGATAACATAATGTCTTTTGAAGAGCTGAGGGTCAAATTTAATCTTAATAGAACACAGTTTTTTAAATATCTTCAACTTAGAAACTTTATTCGATCAAATCAAAATAAAGCTCTCACTCGACCTATTTATTCATCCTTGGAAAAAATGTTGATGAAAGATAGTAAAAGAAAGGGTATTATTTCAGAGTTTTATAACTCATTGACACTATCCTCAAGTGAAAATTCACAGAAAAGATTAAACTACTGGAAAGAAGATCTGCAAATTGAAATTTCAGAGGAACAATGGGAATTGGCTTGTACAGAAGCCCAAACCAAATCAATAAATGTACGTCTTAAATTGATACATTTCAAATGGTTAATGCGGATGTATGTTACACCGGAGGAGTTAAATAGATATAACAAAAATATACCAGATACATGCACAAAATGCATGGAAAGTAAAGGAACCCTATTTCATTGTGTATGGGAATGTAGAATAATAAGAATGTTTTGGGAAGAGGTGAGGGTAACAATTGAAAAAATAATCTCAAAACAAATCATTTTGAATCCTAAACTGTTTTTGTTGGGTCTGTACCCAGAAAAGCATAACTTTAATAAAAGTGAAAGAACATTCATAGACCTCAGTTTGCTTAATGCCAAAAAATGTATTGCACTACTGTGGAAAAAGACTCATAGACCAGATGTGACTCAGTGGTTAAGACAGATGTTAACAAACCTTCCATTAGAAAGAATAACATATATACTGAAATCAAAGGAAATTGTGTTTGAGAATATAGGGAGACCTTTTATTGATCATGTAAAAAATTTAAACATAACTCTTGAAGAAGAAGGTGAATGATGTGTGTGGACCTTGTAAATTCCAAACTGGTAAACATAATATGTATACTTATGTAATGGATTGTCTAGACTAAACAGAGGAGCATTGTTGAAGATTTGATTTTGTTGGTGGTTGTTGGTGTTTTCAGTGCATTTTTTTTTTTTGTAGTACTTTAGTGTTAGTGTTTGATTGTTTGTGTCATGTTTGTTTAAAAAAAAAAAGGTTCAATAAAGATATTGTGGGGAAATAATCAAAACCCTACAGCCACAGGTCATGGACAGGGCTGAAAACAACCCCGAACATGACAGAGCCTCCCCTCAAGGGGTGGACACCAGACACCCACCGTACCATCGAAACAGAACACAAAACCTGCCCCCCCCACACCCCCACCCAAAAGGCCAACACAACAAACCAGGGCGGGAGGTTGGGGAAAACAGGTTAGGGGGGATTATTCAAGAAAACACCACAATGCACACTTCCCAACCCCATGATCATAATAACCCCTCCCCAACCCAAGAGTCCCAAGGCTTAGAGACTGGCCACTGTCCCAGAGCCCACAAACAGTCTTGAGTTCAGGGGGCCGGCCAAAGTCCCAGGGCCAGCAAGTGGCCCGCAGGACAGCGTCAGGCAGCCTGCCAGAGAAAGTGGGCCACCTGACCCAGAAATCCAGTCCTTCGGGTGGCCTACCCGCACAATTAAGTCACCAGGGCCGACGGGACAGACGAGGCAGTGGCCTACCCACCGGGAGAATCAAAGGTTGGCGGCCGGACCAGAGAAGGAGGACCCCAGCGGCAACTGATGGCAGGATCCGGTGGACCATAGGGGTGCCCCACAGGAGAAGGAACACCCAGCAGGCCTCCAGAAGAAATGAGGAGACCCCGGTGTCCCCAGACAGACTAGTAGCACCCTTGGTGGTCCTGGCGAGGGACTGGAGCTCGGTTGCACCCACGGTGGACCCAGGCTGGGCCATGGCTGCACCTGTGGTGGTCCCGGCCTGGGACAACGTAGCACCAGTGGTGGCCCCTTCCCGGGACCTCATTGCTCCCGCGGTGAGCCCTGACTGGGCCTTTGTTGCACCCATGGTGAACCCCGACCGAGACATGGCTACACCCACGGTGGAGTCCAGCTGGACCCCTGCTGCACCCACGGTGGACCCCGACTGGGCCATGGTTGCACCCAATGCCGCGTGGGCCAACCAACCCTCACGACCACCTGAGCCAGGAGGCGATCAACCACAGGCACCCTGAACTGGAGCCGAGCACCCATGATGACCACCTCAGCGGGGACGGCAGCAGCCTCAATGACCTCCAGTGGCAAGCCTGGATCCTCAGTCTCGTCCAGTGATGTGTACATCTCTCTGGCGACCCTAGAAGATGACTCAGACACAGGAGGAAGGGTCAGGGTCGCCGGCAGAGCCTGGCGAGGCGAGCTCAGGTGCAGCAAGCTTAGGTGCAGCGTACGGCTGCAGCTGGCCCTCCTCACCTAGAGCTAGGCAAAAATGCTCTACTACGGAAAGAAGAAAGACAAAAGAATCAGAATCAGAATCAGAAAAAGATTTATTGCCAAGTACATTAACAGATCACTGATAACATACGAGAGAATTTGACTTGACACAGAAAATGAACCTGCATTTCCAGTGACACGGCTGCATCGGGAACGCGCCTGCCAATAGGATGGTACAGATAAGAAATCATACAATAGGAAGGAGCAAAAAAATCATTGAATTCAGAATATTGACCATAAGTAATCAATATTATGATTACAAAGACAAAAAAAGCCCACGATGCACATTCAAGACCAGAGTTCACAGGACACAAGGAGAGCAGTGAATGTTATCTTGTTGTCAGTTTCTGGGTCAGTGTGGATGTAGTGTTGAAGCAATGTTGTATCAATATGAGCACAAGGACACTTTGGCAGAAGATGTTTTGTCTGGCTGCAGCAATTGTCCTTGGCAATTGTCCCAAGCAGCTACTGTCCAGAGGCCGTGTGCTCAGTGTTTTGAAAAACAAAGACTGGGGATTATCAGGAGGATTTTTGTAAGGGAAATTGAGCCAAATAGACTGAACACAGAGAAAGAACTTTATTTTCTTCTGCAGATTCAGTGCTTAATCCTTCATTGCGGGGCTTTGAGTCCGTCGTGGATAGACTTCTAGCGTAACCATGATGTAATCCACCTTCTGAGACAGTTCTCCATTTGTCGCTATCAAAGTCTCCTCCATTTTTCCAATTTGATGGATGCACCTCGCGTGGCCAGCATTTTGATAGGTTGTATCCATCTTCAGCAATTTGCGGTACACCAGGACAATCCCAGTTCCAATCAGAACAATCCCAGTCACCATTATTACGAAGATATACAAATCTTCAATATCTTCGATAGAGAGATTACTCAGGCACAAGATCCTCCAAACACTTGTCACCCGTAAATAGCCCGCTGGAGCCGTCCCTGCGGGGCAAACAGCTTCCCCCGGAGCACTATTCCTTGTTGAAAAAATAGTGTCAATTGCGTTCAAAGCCCAGCTTATCAATTCCATAATTTCTTTCGATAATCAGCAGTAGACGCAGACAGACAACAGCAAGCTGGGATCCAGTTAGTTAGGGAAGTGGGGAGCTAGAGCAGAGAGAAAAGAGAGAAGCATCTACTCTCCTTGAAGAGCGGAAGTGAGAGAGCACTTGCCTTAGCTCAAGCGCTACAGCTGTCCAGGACTCCGACGATCCAGGCGACATTTCCACGGGCTCGGCCTCCTGGAGGTGCAGCTCAGGCGCTGACTCTGCTGTGGTGGCCTCCACGGCAGGCGTGATGGTCTCTGCAGTCACTGTCGTCCCAGCCGTCGTGACCCACGCTGGTGACTCCTCCAGCATGGCGGCTGGGGTCTGACTCACCATTGCTGCAGGGGAAGAATCCTCCCGGACCTCTGGCTCCTCCCAGTCCTGGCTGTCCAGCTCCAGCGCCGGTGTACAGTATATTCAGGAGAGAAGGGAGAGAGCATGGAGAGGGCTGGTGAGCAGTTAATGGCTGCCGCAGGTAAAGAGGTCTCTGGGGACTGCACACCCAGAGACTCTCTACCAGGGATCAGGCAAGAATTTTCAACAATTTTAGGAACAAATGAAGAGATTACTTGCCTGTTCTCCTGGTCAATGATGTTTCCTGCTGCAGCTGCCGAGGTAACATCCCTCTCCGTTGCTGCAACGGCCCTGGGCTCCTTCATAGGCTGCAGAGAAGCCCCCAAAACTGGCACCGAAAGGGATGGATAAGAGGAGTAACCTGCCTCCCATACCTTGGCAGAGGTAAAAACGGAGGATGAGAAGCTGCAGGTCTCTTCTCCTCAGAACGGCTATCAATCTCTGCTGGCCCCGCCTGTTTGTGTTTCTTCTTTTTCCCTGGCAATGGAGCGAGACCGGGCTCAGGAGATGGAGGTAATCTAGGTGCTGACAGCTGGTGAAGGAAAACAGCTGAGGCCCGGGAAGGCCTCTTCTTCAGCGTGCGTCCGGGCTTCTCCAGGCGCTTCCTCTCCACTCCGCCGTTCCCTTGCTGCAGCGCAGCAATCAGGGATATTCTCTCCCTTCCCTCAGCGTGCATCTTCAGCTGAGGGCAGCCGCGAGCAGCAGCATCTGCCAGTCCCACATACCACAAAATGTCATCTGGAGCGGCGTAAATGCGTGCCGCTGAGATCAACCCATCTATTTTCATCAGGGCTTGGCAGCATTTCCACCCCATATGCATTGGATAGCCTCTGCTACCTGGTAAGTCCATCCTGAATGTAACTCCGGAAAGGGAAAAACACACAGGGAATAGTGAAGAAAAAAACATGGCACGTTACTTCACTGCTTGGGCTCTTTACGTTGGCAGCTTACTATCACGTACGCTGCACGATCTCGCAGCGAACATATAAACTGGAAGCGAGTCCAACGTGCAGTAAAGTAAACGTGTTTATTACAGGGAGAAAAAAGGTACACAAAATGTCCAAATAACAGTCACAGTAAGAATGGATGAGACAACCGGCTACAAATTTCGTTGGCTTGGAGGAAATGCCAAATGCGCTCCAAGCAGACAGGAGCGGAGAAAAAAGGCACAAAAGAAAGATTTACAAATATGTTGGGGCGGAAAGGCTCTAAGGTACAACATGGTGAAGTCCAAAAGAAAGGGAGCCAATACTCAGTGAGCCAGGATGTCTAATGTTGACTTAAGCTGCCACACTGACTGATCACACTGCCTCCCACAAGTACTCCAATCACTGATGAGAGCAAGTGGACACAGCTGTGTGGCAAGCCAGTGCGTGACTGATTGGAGTATGTTCAGGTTCAGGTTCAGGTTACTTTATTTGTACCCGTAGGTAGATTTGTTTTGCAGTCTGGTGACATCCATATTTACAAGCCACTAATTACATTCAACATAGACACAAACACAGGCACACATCTTACAAAATAGGTAAATATAAAATATGTACAATATAATTTTTATAGCTTGTTCAACTCTTTGACAGCAGCAGGGACAAAGCTGTTTTTGTAGCGCTGGGTTTTGCTTTTTGGGACAGCAAACCTCCGTCTGGAGGGAAGAAGCTGAAAGTTGCAGTGCAAAGGGTGGGAGTCATCATTTAAAATCGAGTCGGCCATCCTCTGTACTTGTCTGGTGTACAGGGATGTCAGGCTCAGCTGTGACTCACCAAGCAAACGACTGGACCATCTAACTACCTGATCCAAGGATTTCCTCTGTTTCAGTTTTATCTGACCAAACCATGACATTAAAGAAAAGGATAAAACAGATTCAATAAAAGCCCGATAAAACATAGTCATTATGGTTCGGTCAATTTGGAAGCGTGCAAGTTTCCTCAAACAATGCAAATTTTGCTGACCCTTTTTGCACACCCTTTCACAGTTCACTTCAAAGTTTAATTTACTATCAATAATCGTCCCAAGATATTTGTACGATTGTACACATTCGGTGGTCTGGCCTTTTAGTATGGTGACTTTGTGCCTGGGAGTTTTCCTCCTAAAGTCAATAATCATATCTTTCATTTTTGTTGTATTCAGCTGCAGGTAGGAATCCTCACACCAGTGAACAAAGTCATCAACTACTGGGCGGTGGCCACTCTCACCATCCTGGAGGAGACTGACAATGACTGAGTCATCAGCATACTTTATAATGTGTCTGTTGTCATGTCTGCTCCGACACATGTTTGTGTACAGGATGAAGAGTAGTGGTGACAACACACACCCCTGAGGAGAGCCAGTAGAAGAGCACTTTAGGTCAGACAATGTGCCATTGACCCTTACTCTCTGCGTCCTGTTGGTTAAGAAATCCAGAATCCAACCCACCAGATTATTGCTCAAATCAAATTGTTGCAGGAGCCTTTCAACTAAAATATGAGGTTGGATTGTATTAAAGGCAGAAGAAAAGTCCACAAATAAAAGCCTGGCGTATGTCCCATTAAAATCCAGATGTTTAAAAAGCATGTTAAACAGAGTGACAGTGGCATCCTCCACTCCTCTGTGAGGCCTATAGGCAAACTGCAGAGGATCCAATGCATGTTCAGTCTGCCTTAGGACCTCACATCTGACCAGTTTTTCAAAAATTTTCATTAAAATTGAAGTCAAAGCAACTGGTCTAAAGTCATTTACCGTTTTAGGACAGCTGGATTTTGGAACGGGAACAACCACGGCATCTTTCCAGATCTTAGGCACATGTTGTGTCTGTAAGGACTTATTGAAAATGTAATGAAATATAGGACTCAGTTCATGTGCACAGGACTTTACCAGGCGCCCACATATATTATCAGGGCCCTGACTTTTGTTCACTTTTACAGCGCAGAACTCCCTTTTAACATCCTGCATCTCAATAGTAAAGTGCTGATTGTCTTTGAGTTTCTGTTTCAAATCTTGGATTTCTGTGCTAAAATCAAAGGAGTCAAAACGACCATAAAAACAATTAAGAGCATTAGCCAGCTCTGTGTCTGAATAAAACCATCTAAAAACACACGATTACTGCGCTCTGTGCTCTGGAGGCCTGCAATAGTTTTCATACTGGCCCAGGCTGAACCAAGTTTATTTGCTGCCATCTTTTTTTTTTTTTTCCACAATATCTTTATTGAACCTTTTTTTTTTTTTAAACAAACATGATACAAACAATCAAACACTAACACTAAAGTACTACAAAAAAAAAAAATGCACTAAAAAACACCAACAACCACCAACAAAATCAAATCTTCAACAATGCTCCTCTGTTTAGTCTAGACAATCTAACACATAAGTATACATATTGTATTCACCAGTTTGGAATTTACAAGGTCCGCACATATCATTCATCTTCTTCTTCAAGAGTTATGTTTAAATTTTTTACATAATCAATAAAAGGTCTCCATATATTCTCAAACACAATTTCCTTTGATTTCAGTATATATGTTATTCTTTCTAATGGAAGGTTTGTTAACATCTGTCTTAACCACTGAGTCACATCTGGTCTATAAGTCTTTTTCCATAATAGTGCAATACATTTTTTGGCATTAAGCAAACTGAGGTCTATGAATGTTCTTTCACTTTTATTAAAATTATGCTTTTCTGGGTACAGACCCAACAAAAACAGCTTAGGATTCAATATGATTTGTTTTGAGATTATTTTTTCAATTGTTACCCTCACCTCTTCCCAAAACATTCTTATTAATCTACATTCCCATACACAATGAAATAGAGTTCCTTTACTTTCCATACATTTTGTGCACGTATCTGGTATATTTTTGTTATATCTATTTAACTCCTCCGGTGTAACATACATCCGCATTAACCATTTGAAGTGTATCAATTTAAGGCGTACATTTATTGATTTGGTTTGAGCTTCTGTACAAGCCAATTCCCATTGTTCCTCTGGAATTTCAGTTTGCAGATCTTCTTTCCAGTAGTTTAATCTTTTCAGTGAATTTTCACTTGAAAATAGTGTCAATGAGTTATAAAACTCTGAAATAATACCCTTTCTTTTACTATCTTTCATCAACATTTTTTCCAAGGATGAATAGATAGGTCGAGTGAGAGCTTTATTTTGATTTGATCGAATAAAGTTTCTAAGTTGAAGATATTTAAAAAAATGTGTTCTATTGAGATTAAATTTGATCCTCAACTCTTCAAAAGACATTATGTTTTCTGCACATGGCAAATATAAATCCTGAATCTTTTGTATCCCTTTTAAATTCCATACTTTAAATACAGCGTCCGCTCTCCCTGGTTTAGAATATTGATTACCCCATATTGGACTAAATTGTGACAATAACTGTGGTTCTTTTAAATAGTTTTTAGCTTCACACCATATTTTGATCATATGCTTTACAAATGGATTTTTAACTTGTTTTTGTAATTTTTTTGCCGAATCTGAGTATATGAATATGGGAAGAGGTAAAGGTAAATTGTATGATTCCATTTCAGTCCAGTGAGGGAGATCATTTGATGAAAAATAATATGTCATAGACCTCAGTTGTGCCGACCAATAATACAACATAAAATTTGGACATTTCAGACCTCCACGATCAAATGGTAAATATAATAAAGACAGACGTAATCTAGCCCTCCTGTTGTTCCATATAAATTCCACCAACTTTTTTTTAATTCTTGAGAATAAATCTAAAGGTGGTGATAAGGGAATGTATTGAAATAAATAAAGTATTTTAGGTAAAATATTACTTTTAAGTATATTGATTCTCCCGATCATCGACATTGGTAGTGACATCCATCTCTGAAGTAACTCATCAATATCTGTCATTAAGGCTTCATAATTGACACTGGCGACTGATTCTAGCTTAGGCACAATTTGGATTCCTAAATATTTGAACTGATTTACAACATTGAATTGATTTACCTCAGGGGCTGGGTAATTTCTCTGGGTCTCATTTAGCATTAATATTGAAGATTTAGTTTTATTTATTTTATATCCTGATATTTCCCCGAAATTCTTTATTAAATTCAACAAGGTCGGAATTGATTTTTTAAGATTCGACATAAACAAAATTATGTCATCGGCATACAGGGAGATTTTATGTTCTGTTGGTCCAACTTTAATTCCATATATTTGTGACTGTAGACGTATCGCCATCGCTAAAGGTTCAATTGCCATAGTAAACAGTAAAGGTGAAAGTGGACAGCCTTGTCGACATCCTCTATTGATTTTTATTGATTTTGAAATATTGTTATTTGTTAGAATTTCTGCAGTAGCATTATTATATATTATCTGAACCCATTTTATAAAATTATTTCCAAGTCCAAACCTTTGTAAGACTTCAAAAAGAAAGGGCCATTCAACTCTATCAAAGGCTTTTTCGGCATCCAGTGATAAGAGAGCTGTATCCGGTGCTTCTTTATTAGAATAAATAATATTAAATAGTCTTCTTACATTATGGAAGCCTTGTCTTCCCTTTATAAAGCCATTCTGATCTCGATTAATAATATTTGGTAAAATTTCTTGTATTCGTCTTGCTAAAATTTTACAAATTATCTTAAGGTCGGCATTTAATAGGCTTATTGGTCTCATATTTTCACATTTATTAGAGGGCTTACCTGGTTTTGGCAACAGTATAATTAAGGCATTATTCATATATGATGGTAAATTACTATTTTGAAATGCTTCTAAAACCATTTCCAAAAAAGGTTTTGTTAATTTATTCTTAAATTTTTTATAAAGGTCAACTGGAAGACCATCTGGTCCTGCACTTTTTCCTGATTTCATATTATCAATGGCTAGTCCAACTTCTTCTTGACTAATTTTAGACTCCAGTATCTCCCTATTTTCATTTGGAATACACGGTATAAATAGTTCATTCAAAAACCCATGTAGTTTTGTTAAGTCAGATTCATTTTTGGTATCATATAATTTTTCATAGTAATCTCTAAAGGCTCTATTAATTTCTGAAGGATCTATAACTACCTGTCCATTACTTATAATACTGGTAATTGGTGTTTTAGATTCTAATTGTTTAATCTGCCATGCCAATAACTTTCCTGATTTTTCACCTTGTTCATAAAAAGATTGTTTCAATCTTAGAAGACTCGAGGCAGCTCTATTCGCTGATTTTTTGTCATATTCAGCTCTCAAAATCAGTAATTCGTTCTCCAACCTTGGATCTCTTCCTGCATATACTCTTTCTTGAAGAATTTTTATTTTATGTTCCAATGTTTTGAACCTGTATAACTAATAATATGTCCCCTAATAAAAGCTTTGAAAGCCTCCCACTTTACACATGCTGATGTTTGTGTAGTATTGATATCAAAGAACTCATCTATCTGTTTTTCTATATACTTAACAAATTCCTCATCCTGAAGCCATTTATGCTGAAATTGCCATCTACCTGGTTCCTTTGTCAATTTCTTATCTACATACATTAGACAGCAGGGTGCATGATCAGAGATCACGATGTTATCATAAAAACAGTTTTGAATCTTGGACCTTAATTCTGTGGAGATCATAAAATAATCTATACGTGAGAATGTCTTGTAGGTATTGGAATAACAAGAGTATGCTTTAACTTGTGGTTTCATTTCTCTCCATATATCTATCAATTTCAATTCTTTCATAAAATGATTAATGGTCATCCTACATCCATTGTGCGTACAGTCCAGTCCTGTTGATCTATCTATACTGGGATTCAATGTACAATTAAAATCCCCTGCTATTATATGTTGCCCTGTAAGTGATGATAAGATAAGAAATAAATTGGCAAAGAACTTTTGATCATCTATATTGGGACCATATAAGTTCACCAAATTTATGTTTTCTAATAGCAAAGATCCTTGAATGATTACATATCTTCCAAATTTGTCTCCAATTACATTTTTCACTTGAAATGGGACTGATTTATGTATGAGAGTCATAACTCCCCTGGCTCGGGATGAAAATGATGAGGTGAAAACATTTCCTTGCCATCTACTCCTAATTCTTTTTACATCTTGCTCTATTAGATGAGTTTCTTGTAAAAACACAATTTTTGAACCCATGTCTTTTATTTTATTCATAACTTGTTTTAGTTTTTTTAAATTTTGTAGACCTCTGCAATTCCATGAAGTTAAATTAAGATTAACGCTTTGATTTATAATCAATAGGGAGTTTGGGATTACCTTGCAGTGTAAACATGCTCAAACAGAAAAGCAAAAAAAAGAGTGGTTGAACATTCACCCTACAAACTACACACAAACAAATTCCCCCTTCCCACATTTGTGGCAATCCCCCCAAAAGCAAAAGAAAAATTCCGTCTCCCGATATAGCCATCGACCGTTCCACACCCACGAGGAACAGCCAAAGCCACTCCTTCTTCATCCTCCCAATCACCCTAACTCTACTGCTTTTAATAACGTAACATTAACTCTCTTCTGTAATTTTCCAATTTAACTCCAAATTTTTTTTAGCAATTTTGTACTTTTTTTTTTTTTTTTTAATATGTAATACATTCTATATTTTGTAATCTTGTTATATGCTTCTAATCAGTTAAATGCTCAAATATTCTACCCTATATTCTGTTCATGCTTAGCTCCCACCAGTCTCTTCCTGGATCTTCTTGATGAGCTCCTGCGCCTCCTCGGGGGTCTTGAAGATGCGTGTTCTGCCCTCATATGTGACCAGAAGTCTTGCAGGGTGAATCACTCCATGACGAATCTCAAGGTTGCGCAGTTCTTTGCGGATGGGGTCAAACTGCTTCCTTAATTGTTGGATTCCTGAGGCCAGATCTGGGTAGAACCGCACCTGCTGATCTTGGTATTTAATTTCTCCTTTGGCCCGCACCGCGTTGGAGATCGTCATCCTGTCTCTGTAGCTGAGAAACTTCATAATTAGCGTCCTCGGTGCTGCCTTGTTACCTCTCGGTGGGCCAATTCGGTGGGAGCTTTCCAAGACGACTGATGATTTTAGCTCCGCGTTGTTCAGCGCCTCCGGGATCCACCCCTCCAAAAAGGAGCATGAATCACGACCTTCGGCTCCCTCCGGTAAACCCACCAGCCTCAGGTTGTTCCTTCTGGACCGAGATTCCAAGTCCAGAACGCTATTTTCCAGATCTTTATTTTTTTTTTCCAAAGTGCGCACCTTTATTTGAAGTCCGCTAATTTCATCCTCCGCACTTGAAACACGAAGCTCCGCCTGCGTCACTCGTTCCACGCAGTCACCCAACTCCTTTCTCATTGCATCCAACGCTGCCATAATCCCATCAAGTTTAGCGGAAAAGTCTGCTCTCATTGAGCTAATGGCAGCCAGCACTGCACCTGTGTCGCCATCGTCAGCAGCAGCAGTTACCGCACCACCGCTAGTTTCATCCGCCATATCCGCAGCTTTTTCTACTGCGCCACAAACTTTAAAGTCCGTTAATTTGGACTGCTTCGGCGATTCAATTTTTCCCCCTCCTGATTTCCCAGCCTTAGTCTTCACCGGCATATCCTCACCCAAACGCTGGGAAAAGTTCTGTTCCAAATGAGAGAGTTATTTGCCGAATTTTTATTTCCAAGGGCAGAGCAGAGTGATACGTGTCCTTCTAGGCGGCCGCCATAACCGGAAGTCCATTTGCTGCCATCTTGCTTTCCAACTCTGATTTATAATTCTGTTTTGCTCTTAAAATTTCGGCTTTCAGCTCCTTAGTGGCAACCTGTAGCTCAGAAACAGACCCCTGTTTAAAGGCAAGTGCTTTCCTCTGTAAGCAGGATTTAACTGATTTAGTAACCCATGGTTTGTTGTTTGGATATATTTTGACACGTTTACGTGGAACAATCTTATTTTGACAGTAAGCCATGTATGAGCATGTGAGCTCAGCCAGAGAGTCCAAATCATCCCCGCAGGCCATTATGAACATCTTCCAGTCTGTACAGTCAAAGCATTCCTGGAGGCTGTGCTCTGAATCTTCTGTCCACACATCAATGTCTCTGGTCTCCACCTTGCCTCTTCTGAGAGCAGTTTTATATGTGGGCAGCAAATGTACACAGTTGTGATCTAAGGATCCTAAAGGAGGAAGGGGGAGTGATTTATAGGCCCTCTCTATGGATCCATAGCACAGGTCCAATGTGTGTGCGTGTGTGTGTGTGTGTGTGTGTGTGTGTGTGTGTGTGTGTAAATGTGGTGATCCCAAACAGCTGGTGAATGTCTGGTGAGAGGAGGAAGGTGTAGCTGTAGGACTGGCAGAGAGCAAGGCTCAATCTGCCAGCTGGAATTAATAAGTAATAATCAAAACCCTACAGCCACAGGTCATGACGGGGCTGAAAACAACCCCGAACATGACACTAACAACTGTTTCAAGGTTTGAACTACCCTTTCAACCAAACCATCAGAGGCTGGATGGCAGGGAGCAGATTTGATATGCTTAACTCCATTTTGTTTCAGGAAGTTCTCAAATTCCCTTGACACCAATTGAGGTCCGTTATCTGACACTACTATATGTGGAAGTCCGTACCTCGCAAACATGCTTTACATAGCTTCCACTGTCGACGTGCTGTGATATCTGACATTTCTATTTCAGGCCAGCGTGAATATGCATCAATGGCCAGTAGAAACTTGTGTTTCCCGTTTTCTGCAAAATCTACATGAATATGTTCCCAGGGGTGTTCTGGCCAATTCCAGTTGTGAACTGGTGCTGTCTTAGGCCTCATCCGGTTGGTCTGACAAACAGGTCAGTTGCTTATCATTTCTGTGATGTCCTGATCAAGGTTTGGCCACCAAAAATGGCTTCTGGCTACTGCCTTGCTTTTTACTATTCCCAGGTTTTGTTCATACAGTTCTTTGAGAAGCTGATCTCTCAGGGATTTTGGAATGACCACTCTTAACCCCCAGAGTACACAATCTGCTTCTACTGTCAGTTCTTGCCATCTGTTCCATTAACCCTTGTGTTTCCACGTGCCACATAACGATGGTGGTGGGGTGGGGGTCATATGGACCCCTGGTTTTTTTTGTTTGTTTTTTTTCCAGAATGGATAGTTTATCTGCCAGTGTTTTTTTTTTTTTAGGTGGGGGGGGTGTCCCACCTCGGGGTTTTGGGTGAAAGGGGTCATGTCGACCCCCCCTGAGTATTTTCCGAGGGGGGGGGTCGTCTCGACCCCCCTTTTGGATATTTCAAGGGGGTCATATCGACCCACTGTTTCTTTTCCATGGAATAGATGGCTGATCTCCCCAGTGGTTCATCGAGGAAGGAGGGGGGTGGTCTCGGGGTCGACTAGACCCCCCAACCTTGAGACTTTGGATGAGAGGGGGTCATATGGACCCCCTTTGTATTTTTCTGAGGGGGTCATATTGACCCCCCGCTTGCTTTTCTCTCTCTCTCTCTCTCTCTCTCTCTCTCTCTCTCTCTCGTGCGCATGCGTGGGCGTTTGTGGGAGCAGGGGTGTGGAGTGGTGTCGAGTGAGTACTTTAAACTTTGTATTTTCTAACTTTTTCTCTATCTTGTGTGTTTGAGGTGTGTGTGTTTAATATAGTGGGTTGAGTGTGTGTGTGCTGGGGTGTGAGTGTTGGAGTGAGTGTGTTGGGGAACGGTAGCTTCTGCTGCCGGTTTTTCCCAGCCGGCATCATGCCGGTGATTGATGGTGGTGTGGAGTTTGAGCGCTTAACCCGGCGTCATGGTGTGAGAATCCTCCCGACAGTTCCCTGTTCTGTGGAGGAGGCCAGCCTCGCTGTAGGACAGGTGGTTGGGCATGGCAGCATAAAATCAGCATCGAGGATGAACAGCGCAATTGTGATCTTTCTGGATTCGACTGAGAAAGCTGATCAGGTGGTGGCACAGGGAGTGGTCATAGGTGACACTTTTACTCCCGTTTTACCGCTGGCGAATCCGTCTAGGAGGATCACCATCTCAAACGCTCCTCCTTTCGTTAAAAATGATCAGCTGATTAGAGAGTTGTCCCGTTTTGGCCAGGTTGTGTCCCCTATCAGAATGGTCTCTCTGGGTAGTAAATCACCCCTGCTGAAGCATGTTGTATGTCATAGGAGGCAGTGTTTCATGGTGTTGAAAGACAGCTCTGCTGAACTGAACGCGTCTTTTAATTTCAGGATTGATGGCTTTAGCTACTTGGTGTTTGCAACATCTGAAACCATGAAGTGTTTTGCGTGTGGCGCAGAAGGCCATCTTATTAGGTCATGTCCTGAAAAGGCGAACACAAAGAGCACTGGCGGTAAGAAAGGTGACGCCGCTGTTTCTGGTGGTCCGGAGGGTAGCGCTACATGTGGTGCGGCGGATGCCGCTGCGGCGCCCGCTTCTGCTGGGGCGGTCGTGGCCGCGACTGCGGCCGCGTCCGCGCCGCGTCCGCTTCTACTTCTGCGGGGGCGTCCGCGTCCGCGTCCGCGTCCGCTTGTGCTGGGGCGGCCGCGGCCGCCTCTGCTGGGGTGGCCGCGGCGGGCGCGGTAGTTGTCCCCCCAAACAGTGATGGTGGGGAATTTCTGTCTGGCGGCAGCTCTGATCATTGTGACGAGCCTGTCGCCCGGGGTAAACAGGTGGAGGGTGTAAGTAAAAGTGCAGTTAAACGAAGGAACGTGAATGAACAGACTTTGCAGGCGGGGGAGGAGCGGTTTGAGGCTGTAGCGGACACACAGAGCAAACACTGCATGACAAACGTTGCGTTTCATGAAGAAATGCAGGAATGTAGTTTTGTTGAAGAGGATCCTTTTAAAGCTGCACAAAAAAGGAAAAGTGCGGAAAACTTGCAGAGCTCTGCTAAATCTAGTAGGGTTGGGAATTTAGATTTACTGAATGAGAGCGCTTCTGACGAAAGTGGAGATGAGTCTGAACTGATGCAGACGCAGACGCAGGAGGAGCAAAGCTCCTATTGTTTTACTAAAATTAGACAATTTCTCCAGGTGACTAAGGGGAGCAGAGCTGTGAAAGTGGAAAATTACTTTCCAGATCTGGAGTTATTTGTGGCATCAGCTCGCAAGCTGATGAAACCGAATGATGGGAATGAGACTTTTACTGATCAGGAAATTTTTCGTTTAAAGAAACTGGTTGTCAAACTGAAATCACAAATTACTAACAGTCATGTTGACTCTTAGTTTGTTTCTTCCCTTTTATGCTATGTGTGTGTTTTTTTACTGTACCTTATTTTTATCCTTTTTAATGCCCCACCTTAGAATTGGCACTCTTAATATAAACGGGGCCAGGGATGATGTAAAAAGGGCCTCTTTATACAAGCTTTTTAATTTAAAGGCACTTGACGTGCTGATGGTCCAGGAGACTCACAGCACTGTAGACATTGAGTGCCAGTGGAGAAAAGAGTGGGATGGCTGCATTTTTTTTAGCCACAAATCCAATAATAGTGGAGGGGTGGCTGTACTTTTCTCTCGGGGTTGTGTGCCTGTCTCTTATGAGGTAGAAGAGGTGGTGAAAGGACATGTACTCTTGCTAAAGGTACAGCTTGAAAACGTAAACTTGGTTCTTATAAACGTGTATGTGCCAACCCAGAGAGCAGAAAGGATCAGGGTCTTTAATATGCTATCAGATACGGTTAGATCCTGTAATCCAAATAGTTTTTTATTTCTGGGGGGTGATTTTAACTGTACATTAAACCACAGACTGGACAGGAACCATCAGGAACCTCACCCTGCTTCTGCCAATAGGCTGAGGGAACTAGTGAAGGCGCATGAAATGGCCGATGTGTGGAGATCACATCATGGGGACCAGAGGCAGTACACCTGGAGCCATGCTAAAGATAACCTCTTATCTATGGCTAGGTTAGACCGTTTCTATGGTTTTAAACACCAAATGAGTGTTTTTAAAAATAGTTGTATCTGTCCTGTTGGTTTCACTGATCACTGCCTGCTGATTTGTTCTGTTTTCATTGAAAATGTAAAGTGTAAGAGTGCTTTTTGGCATTTTAATAATACACTTTTAAATGATGTGTTTTTTAAGGGAGTTTTTCATGATGTATGGAAGTCACACAGGGAACAAAAACCCTCTTTTAGTTCTCTCCAATTGTGGTGGGATTTTGGTAAGGCCCAGATAAAACAACTCTGCCAACAGTACACTCAAAATGTCACTCGTAGCTTGACCCAATCCTTGAAAGTTCTGGAGACTGAGGTGGTAGAACTAGAGGAGTTGCTCAGTTCTACAGGAAAACAGGAGCACTTAGAGGCTCTCAAGTCAAAAAGGTCAGCCTTGGCTAGCTTGCTAGGGGTCACCGCACAGGGTGCTCTGGTCCGCTCACGCTACATGGATGTAGCTCTGATGGACTCGCCCTCCCAGTACTTTTTTGGACTGGAGGGGAAAAATGGACAGAGAAAGCTCATTCACTCCTTGTTGGGCGATGACGGGAGAACAATCTCCACAGCAGCAGAGATCAGGAAACACGCTGCTAGCTTTTACAGTGAATTGTTTAGAGCAGAGTGGAGGGAGGACACGTCACTGGGCCAGGTTTTCCTTGATGGTCTTCCAGTGCTCTCAGAGGACCTTGTTGCCGGCTTGGATGCTCCACTGTCTCTGTCTGAGCTGCATACGGCGCTAATGAGCCTCCAGAATGGAAAATCACCAGGCATAGATGGTCTCTCTGTGGACTTTTTTAAGGAATTCTGGCCCCTGCTTGGTCCAGACCTGCTGGAGGTTCTCCAAGATAGCTTGGAAAGGGGGACCCTACCCACGACCTGCAGGAGGGCCATCATCACACTGTTGCCGAAAAAGGGGGACCTCCAGAGCCTAAAGAACTGGAGGCCAGTCTCTCTGCTCTGCACAGACTATAAGATTCTCTCAAAAGCTCTGGCCCGAAGACTGAGAAAGGTGATGAGCGAGCTCATTCATGTAGACCAGACTTACTGTGTGCCTGGCAGGCTGATTAGTGACAACGTCACTTTAATTCGGGATATTTTGGAGGTCTCTGGTTCATTGGCGGTAGAAACTGGTTTGATTTCAATTGACCAGGAAAAGGCGTTTGATCGGGTTGAACACCAATATTTATGGACAGTTTTAACAGCTTTTGGGTTCAGCCCAGGCTTCATAGCCAGGATACGGGTCTTGTACAGTGACATTGAGAGTGTACTGAAGATAAATGGGGGCCTGTCTGCCCCTTTAAAAGTCCAGAGGGGGGTTCGGCAGGGCTGCCCTCTCTCAGGGATGCTGTACTCCCTCGCCATAGAGCCTTTGCTTCACTGCCTGAGAAGGGACCTATCAGGAGTCACTTTTCCTGGCTGTGACACCACGTTCAAGCTGTCGGCCTATGCAGATGATGTAGTCATTCTGCTAAACAAGCAGAGTGACATTGACGTTCTGGTTAGGAGTGTCAATCTTTTTGGCCAACTTTCCTCTGCAAAAATAAACTGGGGAAAAAGCGAGGCTCTGATGGTGGGGGAGAAACTAGAAAATCAGCTTACGCTGCCTGGTGGGTTGATTTGGAAAAAAGGAGGTTTTAAGTATCTTGGTGTCTTTATTGGAAATCAGCAGTTTGAGCAAAAAAATTGGGATGGGGTCATAGAGAAAATTAACGGGAGACTAAACAAGTGGAAGTGGCTAATGCCAAGAATATCTTTTAGAGGAAGAGTGCTCATTTTAAATAATCTTGTTTCCTCATCCCTGTGGCACCGCCTCATGTGCATGGACCCCCCTGCTGGTTTGTTGTCCAAAATTCAGTCTGTTTTGGTGGACTTTTTTTGGGGGGGTGGACTCCACTGGGTTCCTCAAGCCCTGTTATTTCTTCCCAAAGAGGAGGGGGGGCAAGGAGTGATTCATTTAGCTAGTAGAGGTGCTGCTTTTAGACTGACTTTCATACAGAGACTGCTGACGGGCCCCCAGGACCTGGTATGGAGGCCTTTGGCCTGTGTTATTTTACAGAGAGTCCTTGGGCTTGGGCTAGACCTCCCTGTGTTTTTAATGGATTTTAAGAACTCTAATGCACTGTCTTTACCCAGTTTTTACCGCAGTCTCTTTTCAGTGTGGACTCTTTTTAAAAAACAAAGAGGGCCATGCGATTCCCTCTACTGGTTGTTGAGGGAGCCGCTGGTTTTTGGTGGTCGCCTTGGTGTCCTGCCGGGAGTTGGAAGGACCTTCCTTGATAGGCTGTGTTCCAGGAACGTTCTCACTCTGAAGCAAGTGGTGGAACTGGCTGGTCCTGGCCTCAACAACGCCTCAGCTTTAGCAGCTCATCTTGGTGTCAGGTCGAATCGTTTCATCGATGGTCTTCTTGCACACTGGAAACAGGAGCTTCATGGACTTGAGCACTCCCTACTCTTGGACTTTAGCAATGGCACGCTGCAGCCGGAAAGCACTGACCCCTTTCCCTCTCTCACGCTCTATATGGACTTTGACGTCACTCCTTGCTCCTTACTGGCATTCTGTGCTCCCACTGGTGTGGACTTTGGAGGAGCCAGTGGTAAGGCACTCTACAGACTGGTGGTGATGGCACTCAACAAGGACAGATTGAACACCTGTGTGGACACTCCTTGGAGAGCCTATTTTAAACTAGGAAAAGGGCATCGGCCTGCCTGGAGGGCTCTTTACAAAGCCCCTCTCCCTAAGAGGCATGGAGACTTACAGTGGAGGGTCCTTACATGGTATTATAGCTGTCAATGCTTTTGTTTCTGTGATTAACAGCAGTGTCAGTGATCAGTGTGTTTTTTGTTCCTCTAGGGAGACTGTTTTTCATTGTTTTATTGAATGTCAGCGCCTGAGTGGCCTCTTTGAACTTCTCACAGAACTTTTTCATATTTTTAAGGAAGTTTTCTCTAAGCAGGTTTTCATTTGTGGTTTTATGTACAATCGTCGTTTTAAGCAGAAGTGTCAACTACTGAACTTTGTTTTAGGGCAGGCAAAGTTGGCTATCTATGTAAGCCGGAGAAGAAAACTTGAGAATGTTGAGAGTGATGTTGATGTCAAAATTTTATTTGTGAGGCTACTTAAAGCCAGAATCAGGCTGGACTTTCAGTTTTTTATGGGGAATGGGGATGTGGAAGGTTTCAGGACCCTCTGGTCCCTGGAGAATGTCCTCTGTTCAGTTCATGATGGACAGCTTTTTTTGGGCGTTTTTTGGGGGATTAATTTTCTGTGTAACATAGCATGATATAGAAATTGTATTGACTGATGGACAAGTGTGTTTATTAAAGATCTTTTAAAAATCAAAATCTCTCTCTCTCTCTCTCTCTCTCTCTCTCTCTCTCTCTCTCTCTCCAAGGAATAGATAGTTGATCTCCGGGTGGTTTTGTGTTGAGGACTTGGGGTGAGGGGTGGGGGTCGACTAGACCCCCCCCCACCTCGGAGGGGGTCATATGGACCCCCTTTCTATTTTTCTGAGGGGGTCATATCGACCCCCCGCTTGCTTTTTTTTTTTTCTCTCCAAGGAATAGATAGTTGATCTCCGGGTGGTTTTGTGTTGAGGACTTGTGGATGGGGGTGGGGGTCGACTAGACCCCCCCCCCCCACCTCGGTGTTTTGGGTGAGATGGGGTCGATATGACCCCCCCTTTTGTATTTTTTTTTCCAAGGAATAGACAGTCGATCTACCCACCCGGTGGTTTGTGGAGGACTTGCTATTCGACCGAGGAGGAGGAGGAGGAGGAGGAGGAGGCGAGAGGACCGCGGCTGGCGGGAGCGCAGGCGGGGCAGTACTTGAGCGCGCATCTTCCGCACACGTGCAAGCGACACCCACGGCACACCGTTTTGGTCTTGATGTCCTTGCTCCTGGGACACACGCGACACCTCTTCCTCTTTTCTTCCAAAGACCGCGGGGGTACTCCTCCTCGCGAGGCGGCCTCGGGGTCGTCATCGTCGTCGTCGTCGTCGCCGCGGCGGGGGATCCTCTCCCTCTCCCTCGCCCTCTCCCTCGCCCTCTCTCTCCTCCTCTTCCTGATCACGAGCGGGGCCACGAGCGCCTTGCCCAGCTGTTCCGTGAACAACCTGCGCCTGTTGCGTCTGCCGGCCATCCACGCGGGATTGAGCTCCCGCCACAGGACGAAGGCGTTGTACGCAGAAACGTCCACCATGTTGTGGAACAGGACCAGGGGCCAGCGGCAGGTTTTTCTCCTGCAGCTGTACGTGGCCGCGACCTTGTCTAGGTTGTCGACGCCTCCCTTGGTGCGATTGTAGTGGAGCACCGCGAGGGGTTTGCGATCGGCGCGGTCGCTCAGCAGCGGGCCTCGCAGGTACCTGTCGGCGGTGGCGAGGAGCAGCACGTTCTTGTTCCTCTTGGCGAGGTAGGACACCAGGGCGACGTCGGGAGCCCCGGACGAGGAGAACGCGAAGGACGAGGAGCCGACCGCCCTGCCCCTGACGTCGAGCAGCTCTCGCGGGATCTCGGGCCTGTTGACGCGCAGGGTCCCCAGCAGGGTCAGGCCCCGTTCGGCGAGGAGCCTGCGCGCGAGCTCGTGGGACGTGAAGAAGTTGTCGCAGGTGACGTTCCGCCCGGGTCCCAGTCCCTCGGTGAGCTCGAGGACGACTCGGGTGGCCAGGTTCTTTTCGGGGAGACCTCCCCTTTCGGGTTTGCCGGTGTAGACCTGCATCTTCCACGCGTAGCTGGAGCGGGCGTCGCACGTCACCCACAGCTTGATGCCGTACTTGGCGGGCTTGCTGGGCATGTACTGTCTGAAGGGACAGCGACCTGGGGAGGGGGGGGGGGTGGGGGGTTACACAAAGGAAAAGAAAACAAACAAACGACCAAGAGAAAGTGGATTAATTTTTTTTTTTTTTTTGGGGGGGGGGGAGAGAGAGAGAGAGAGAGAGAGAGAGAGAGAGAGAGAGAGAGAGAGAGACGCAGTTAGATTTCTATATTTTTTGTTTTTGTTTTTTTTTACACCCAACACCACGGCTACTTACCCCTAAAGGGAACCAGTCGTTCGTCCACGGTGACCTCGGGTCCGGGCTCGTACAGGAGCGACAGCCTCCTCTGCCACGCGTCCCACACGCGCCTGATGGGCGCCAGCTTGTCTCCCGATGAGGAACAAGAAGAAGAGGAAGGAGAAGAGGAATAGCGTCTGGCCTCTCTGGTGTCGCGATCGTCGAAACGCAGGACGCTCGAGTACGAGCGGAAGGTCTTGAGGGACATGACGGACCGGAAGACGGGGCGTCCGCTCTCGGCGTCCCAGAGGCTCTCGCACGCCTCGCCTCGCGACCTGTACACGCCCGCGAGGATCAGCAGCCCCACGTAGGCGCGCAGGTCGGTCCGATCCATGGGCCTCCACCCGTCGAGCCCTCGCGACGTCCTCCTGGCGCCTTCCAGGTTGGTCATGGCGATCACCTCGTCCTCCAGCTCGGGCTGAAAGTAAGCGAGGAACGCCGAGGCCACGTCCGCGACGGCCTCGCGCGCCGTCCCCGTGGGGCCCTGGCGCTCAAGTCGAGGCCGACGTCGGCGCCCGCGCTGCCGCGACTGCGGGGCGGGCCTCGAGCTCCACGTGATGTTCCCTCGACTCGAGGTCATCGATTCTGCGGGAGCGTCGCGATAGTCATAGTGATACTGTCCTCCTCCTTCTTCTTCTTCTTCTTCTTCTTCTTCTTCTTCTTCTTCTTCTTCATCATCCTCGTCGTCCTCCTCTATGTCCGATTCCTCGTCTTCTTCCTCGTCGTCCTCCCCTGTATCAGACTCCTCTTCTTCACCTTCGTCTTCTTCTCCATCTTCTTCTTCTTCTTTGTCGTCTTCTTCGTCTACTTCTTCTACTTCTTCTTCTTCTTCTTCTTCTTCTTCTTCTTCTTCTTCGTGTTGCCGTTGTCCTTCCTCGACGTCCCCGCGGTCTTTGTCTCGGCGGGCTCTCGGGGACGTCGGGAGTCGCTCGCGGTCCGGTATCGCAGCGGGGGTCCCGTGGAGCGGTGCCGCTTCGCATATACCGACTCGTAATCGTCGCCCCCGTGCTACTGCGGAGCCGGTACGGGACCGAAAAAGAAGAAGAAGACACGACGGGAGAGGGGGATTCTACTTCTACTTCTATTTCTTCTTCTTCTTCTTCTTCTTCTTCTTCTTCTTCTTCTTCTTCTTCGTGTTGCAGTTGTCCTTCCTCGACGTCCCCGCGGTCTTTGTCTCGGCGGGCTCTCGGGGACGTCGGGAGTCGCTCGCGGTCCGGTATCGCAGCGGGGTCCCGTGGAGCGGTGCCGCTTCGCATATACCGACTCGTAATCGTCGCCCCCGTGGTACTGCGGAGCCGGTACGGGACCGAAAAAGAAGAAGAAGACACGACGGGAGAGGGGGATTCTACTTCTACTTCTATTTCTTCTTCGTCTTCTTCTTCCTCTTTCCTCCCGGTCCATGGACGCGTGAGCGACATGTCGTAGAGATGCTAGGGAGCGAGCGAGAGGGAAAGAAAAGAGAGTGAGGTCCTTGGGCTTCTTTTTTTTTTTTTTCGTCCTCGAGGGAATTGGCAGTCACGGACCCGAAGCGAGGGACCCTTAGTAACGTGACTTCCTGTCGTCCGTCCTCGGGGGACGATGGGCAAGTTCGCGACTGGACCTTGGTACTATGGCCCGGTTTCGTGAAGGACCCCCCCCCCCATCCCCAAGACGTAATCTCTTGTCCGTTTTATGGGTCTGTAAGGAGTAGTAGGTAATTGTAGCATTTTTTGGCCTCGGAGGGATTTTTCTCCCCCAGACGTCATCGCTCGTTCATTTTATGTAAAAAGCAGTGTGAGACGTATGTGCAATGTAATAATGGATGAAAAGTCATGAGTACGGCACTACGGCCCGGTTTCGTGAAGGACCCCCCCCGCCCCCCATCCCCAAGACGTAATCTCTTGTCCGTTTTATGGGTCTGTAAGGAGTAGTAGGTAATTGTAGCATTTTCTGGCCTCGGAGGGATTTTTTCTCCCCAGACGTCATCGCTCGTTCATTTTATGTCTTGGCTGATTAGTTTATTTTTAAAGATGCAAATATACGGTATACAGGAATATATGCAGTTATTTACTCAGACTATCCACACTTTGCAGAAATATATGGAAAAAAAAAATATACAGTCATACAGTATTTCAATGTGAAATCAGATTCGGTGACATAATGTGAACGAAGTAAAAAGCAGTGTGAGACTTATGTGCAATGTAATAATGGATGAAAAGTCATGAGTACAGCAAACAGGTAGGACTAGGTGAATGTTGGGAGTTCATCACAGTGACGATGGCTTGAGGAAAGAAACTGTTCCTGTGACGGGTGGTTTAAACTCAAATGAATGAATAAATCTTTATTTATTTATGAATGAATGAATCTTTATTTGTTTCGGATAGTACAGGTTAAAAGGAACTGAATAATATAGCAAAAGGGGGAAATGAAAATCCAACAAGGCCAAATTAGACAGTGACTCCTCTGATTATACAGTTCAACAAATGTTATCCGAAATGGGTGATGGCTGAAGCCGCAGCTTATATTGCCCACCCATATTCCATCCAAGAATTCAAAGGAAAAAAACAAAACAAAACAAGAGCGATTACAATTCAGAACAAAGCTAAGACAAAATGTGACAAAAAAAAACCCCAACAACAACTAAGTAACAGCACAACGCAGACTGGATATGACAATCCTTATGTGATTTTACGTGTCATCTTGTATATATATATGTTTGGAGTATTTCTTCCTTTAGTTTTTGTTTAAATTGTCCAAACGTTGTACATGATTTTAATTCGGGTCCAAAATCGTTCCGTAATCTGACTCCTTGCACTGAGACACAGTGTTGCTTGGTGGTAGTTCTCACTGTAGGCTTTTGAAATATACATGTTCCTCTGAAGTGATTTTGTCTCTCCCTTATTTGGAACAACTTTTGGATATTTGCGGGCAGTGATAGATTCTTCACTTTGAACATTATTATTATTATTGCAGTTTTAAAGTCAACCAGATCTTTCAACTTGAGAGCTTTTGGTTTAAGAAAAAGTGGGTTTGTTGGTTCCCTGTAAGCCGCTTTGTTTATTATTCTAATAGCTCTCTTTTGAAGCATAAAGAGCGGATGTATGTTTGTTTTATATGTATTCCCCATACTTCATTACAATATGTCATGTATGGGAGTATTAATGAATGATACAAGGTATATAGTGTGGGTCGATTCAGCAAATATTTCACTCTGTGTAATATTGCAATTGATTTGGATACTTCACCCTTAATATAATTAATATGTGACTTCCAACACAGTTTATTATCAATTATTACTGCAAGAAATTTAGTTTCGGATACCCTTTCAATCTCTACACCATTTACACTGAGTTTAGGTATATAACATAAATAAATAAAAGGTAAATAAAGCTAAATAAAAGAATAAATGCCCAAACATTCTTCATCATTGACTCAAACGTGTGTGCGTGTGTGGACAGCCCCTGACCACCACTCTCTCTGTGTGTGTGAGAGAGCACACACAGAAAGCTGACCAAATATGCACAACGCATACAAGGACCTTTGACTTGGGCTAAAGAATCTGTCCCTGTGACCGGTGTTGGGGTTTTTTTTTTTTTTTTTTTTTTTTGGGGGGGGGGGGGAGACCTTAAAAGCACAATGGACAGAAAGCTGACCAAATATGCACAACGCATACAAGGATGTATGCATGTGTGTGAGAGCGTGTGTTTCAGAGTGATGAAATGAGGAAAGAAACTGTCCCCGTGTGAGCGTGTGTGTGTGTGTGTGTGTGTGTGCGCGCGCGCTCATAGACAAACGCAGTGCACTCACTCTCTGCATTCCACTGACTTATATTTTAACAGGATAGAGACCTGACGTTTCTCTCCCCTCCCAAAAAAAGAAACACTATATACACTTTTTTTTTAACATTCATTAATGCTCCCATACATCACGTATTGCACAGAAGTATGTACGATGCTTGGACAATTTAGACAAAAATAAAGAAATGGATACCCCAAACATTCTCTATACACAAGCTGACATGTGTGATCCCTATAAATTTATTGGGTTTGATTCCAGGCGTAGAGTCCCTTCTGGTGAAAATTTCCTCCAAATTCATCGTCGACTCAAACCACTGTCATTTCTTTGGTTTCCTATAGGAAGGCTATTTTTTCTCATAGGATTTCGCAGCTTCTTCCCCTCTGCCGTCAGACTGCTGAACACTAATAAGTGACTATGATGGAGGGGTCTTGGGGTTGGGGTTTCCGGCTTTTGGTGGCGACGGGGGGTCTTCTTGACCCCCACCCCCACTACCCCACCCCAGGACGCTAGTGGGGCGCTATGATGCGATGGGGGGGGGGGGGATGTCGATATAGTGGGTTGAGTTTCCGGTCTAACCACCGCCGCCAAACACACACCCAGACCGCTAGGGGGCACTATGATATGATGGAGGGGTCTTGGGGTTGGGGTTTCCGGCTTTTGGTGGCGACGGGGGGTCTTCTTGACCCCCACCACCACTACCCCACCCCAGGACGCTAGGGGGGCGCTATGATGCGATGGGGGGGTCTTGGGGTTGGGGTTTCCGGCTTTTGGTGGCGACGGGGGGTCTTCTTGACCCCCACCCCCACTACCCCACCCCAGGACGCTAGGGGGGCGCTATGATGCGATGGGGGGGGGGGGGATGTCGATATAGTGGGTTGAGTTTCCGGTCTAACCACCGCCGCCAAACACACACCCAGACCGCTAGGGGGCGCTGGGACAAGATACGAGGAGGTGGGGTCCGGGTGACCCCCGGGGGTCACACAAGGGTTAACGGGGACACCCGGTGACCTCAGGGGGAAGGGGCTGAGTGAAAAAATTAAAAAAAAAATTGGGGGGGAACCAGGGGCTCGTCGATTTCGGGGTGAGTGTCTTTTTTTTTTTTTGTATTTGCATCCTGTATTCTCCCTGTGTCGGCGGCGTATATATACAATAAACCGGCCGCATGTGTTATCTTCCAAGAATTCAGCTTGCAGGAGTACAGGCAGAAGCACACTCGATTTTGGGGTGAGTGTCTTTGTTTTTTGTATTTGTATCCTGTATTCTCCCTGTGTCGGCGGCGTATGTATATACAATAAACCAATAAGCCATGCGTTATCAAGAATTCAGCTCGCAGGAGTACAGGTAACAGATAACACTGGAATACGAATTTAGTGTGTGGACTTGTTGTATTTTATTGAAAGAAATGCCTCATCACCAAAAAGCAGCTAACACAGAACCCTTTAGTAAACAGAAGAGGCATAAACTCGTGTTACTGGGATTTTTATTTAACATTCGATGTTTGCACAGACACTATAAACCCACATTATATACACAGGAAAAAGACCCGGTTCATTATCATGCAAAAGTAATATATATATATATCATTTGAAAAAAAAAACTTATACTGAGCATAGGGAATGAAAGAGATAAAGGTTTTACATAATCACATAATATAACAATATTGAAGCGGAACAACACCTTCCCCAATATTGCACGTCCATAGACACGCTGCGCTGTTAGCGGCTACCGACGTGATATCTAACGTTGGGAACTTCATCGTTGTCCGGAACCATAGTCACGTTTACCGGGCCCTCGCACCTAGTCAGGTCTTCGAGCTCCGAGGCAGATAGCTCAGGCCAGTAGTTTGCCAGAGTGTACTCGCTGTAAACGTAGTTATCCTCTTCTCGGGGCATGGGGAAGAGAGTCATGCGTTTGGGGACGTTGCACTTGATCACCAGGTCTTTGGTCTCATACTCATGCCAAAGCCATTTGTGCAGACAGTCGATCACTTGTGCAAACTGTCCGCTGTGACACAAGGGGAAGATGAAACCGAATTCCTCGTCGTCGCCTTCTTTGCAACGCGAGATCTCATCGCCTTGAGTTGAAAGAAACACACCCCCTCGACTCTGCTTGTATATGCCCAACATCTCATTCATTTTTTCCGGTACTTTACCATGTTTCTGATCAACAGCCATGTTGCGTGGCAGTTTCATTATGCCGAGCCTATCTTCTTTCTCGAGGAATAGCTCAAAATACACAGATTTTCCAGAAACATCAACGTGGACATCACCACGATTCATGTTGTCATAGTAGCATTCGGAATAACCATCTGCGATTTTCAAGTTGCCGGTCTTCATAAGGTGCAGCAGATCTAGAAGGATTCTAACCGGCATACATACCACCCGTTTAATGTGCAGATCTCCACAACAATCTTTGTGGGGGTAGCAGGGCCAGTCATCATCGATGCAGTCTGTAAGACATGTCAGCCTGACATAGGGTGCACCCAGTCTTTTCTCCTTGAGGTATTTTATCCTGAAGAGATTTCCTATCTTTCCGTCTTTCGGTCCGATGGTCATCATTAGGCAGTTGTGGTAATCATGACAACTTTTAGCTTTCTTTGCTTCGTCCAGGCAGAACTGTTTGATTCGCTTTCCAGTCAGTTTAGAGCTGCGGATATAATAAATACAGGTTACACGATCCTTTGAAAGAAAATTGGGATTTAATAAAACAAAAAAAAAGAAGCTAAAGCTGAACAAAAACACTTACTGGCTTTTTTTCAAATCGCAACTGGGATTCCGGTCTACCAGGAGCTGGTCTCGACATGCTAGAAGCTCTGAAGTCGCTTTAGAACATGCCATCTTAGAAGCTATTTCACACTAGGACAGTTGTCTTTTGTAAGTATATAAAATTGCTGGGCCAAAAAAAAAAGAGAAAAATCCAGGCCGAGCTTTGACTTTTGAAATTTAATTTCATGTATACACCAGTATGATCATGGAGATAGCAGCTCTGCGGGTTAGCCATCCTAACACAAGGCTCCATCTTTTATGATCGCTGTGGACCAATCTCCAATCGGCCCCGACCTTCCAATTTTTCCGACTATGTGCAATTTTTCCCGACCAAAGACTTCTTCACCGACCTTCCTATTTCGCCACCTTGACAAGGTTTCCCTCCCGACGCTAAGCACCGACCTTGCTTTTTTTTTTAACAATTTCCAATTTCTCTCAGCCGACTCACAGATCCCGACCATGCGCAAATTTTCCGACCAAAGACTTCTTCACCGACCTTCCTATTTCATCACCTTGATAAGGTTTCCCTCCCGAGGCTAAGTCCCGACCTTGCTTTTCTTTTAAACAATTTACAATTTCTCTCAGCCGGCTCAAAGTACCCAGGTTCACCTTACACAAAGTGCACGACACCAGTCTGTCAACATGGCAAGTGAACTGGATAGAGCTATATCAAAATT
>JAJAQF010000213.1:0-49450 GCA_020510985.1 Pholidichthys leucotaenia | reverse complement strand
CTTACCTTAACTTAACTTACCTTGCCTTATGTTACCTTACCTGACCTTACCTTACCTTATGTTATCTTAACTTACCATACCCAAGTTATCTTACCTTGCCTTACCTTGCATCAGCTTAACTTTCCTTACCTTAGGGATGACTAGTGTTGTAGTACTCGAGATCGGTCTTGGTCTCGAGACCGGTCTTGAGACCACTTTTTAAGGGTCTCGGTCTCGTCTCGGAATCGAAGGCATTTTTACTCGGTCTTGTCTCGGTCTCGGACAGGGTGGACTCAGGATTTTTGATCAAGACTGGTTGAGACCAGGCCAGTGATAAGTGATCTGTGATAAGTGAGAAAAGTAGAATGCAGGCTGGTGCCTTCCCAGTCACGCAGTGTGACACGCGGAGTGACACGCCCCCTGTACACAGAGAGTGAATGAAGACGACTGGAGACGCTGCGCCTCCGGGGAAACTAGCGGTTAAAAATGTCAGCAAACTCATCAGTCATTAAGTTTGGTTTCCAAAACCATAAGGACTTTATCTGCAAAACGACATGCAAGCGAAAACACTCTGCAGTGTGTAAATTCTGCGGTGCTCAAGTCACAGAAACTGCTGGGACAATGTCAAACTTTTATCGTCACATTGAGAGGAAGCATAAAGACAGGTAAATTAACTGTTAAATCAGCTACACTGGGAAACTTAAAATCAAAAAATTTCAACACCCCATCTTAAAACATTGTGCGAAAATAAGCTCTTTTCTTCCCACGATCGTTTTTTGCTAACGTTCAGAGCACCGACTTTATATTATAGCCAAGTTAGCTTGCATAGCATTGTCAAAAGCAAGATAGCAGAATAACAAACACTTTTAAGGGTGTTTTTTTAAAACACATTTTGTTCATGCTTGGCATGCCATAATTTTCAGTTAAATTACTCCTAGTTAATTTATGCTGTAATTTTATGAAGGAAACTTGTTGTGGCTGCCTAGGAGAATTAATACTTCTAAAAAGAACATTATCTGGCTTCCTTTGTTGTTGTGAAAGTTCTGTTACTGTGAATGTTCTTCATGGCTGTGCACCTAAGTTGGCTGGCAAAGCACCAAAACGCAAAATGACAAAGGGACCCATGTTCAAGAAAATTATTTAAAAAAATACCTTGCTGAAAAGAAATGTCAGGGTTATTTTTTCACTCATTTAATTTAATTTAGGCGTTATTCCTTACTTTTTCTTAATTTTTCTTTCTGAAATGACATATTTATTGTGGCTTGTCAGGACAATGCAGTTTTAATGAGTACAACTGCGTAATTTGTACAAGTGAAAAAACAAATTTGCTTAGATTTGAGATTTGTTTCATTTTGCTGGTTTGAAAACAACATAGCAGAATTTTTTTTTGTTGCTGTTGCATTTATGTCAAAGCAAACTTAAAAAAAAAGATACTGGTCATTTTGTTCTGTTTTGTTATGATTTTTCTTTGATATATACAGTCTTGGTCTTGTTTCGGTGTCGACCTCCAAATGTCTTGGTCTTGTCTCGGTCTCGATACTCTCTAGTCTCGACAATGTCTTGGTCTCGGTTGGTGTGGTCTTGACTACAACACTAGGGGTGACAGTGGCTCAGGATGTAGAGCGAGTCATCCAATAACTGGAGGGTTGGCGGTTTGAATTCCACTCTTCCAAGCCATCCTGCCATTGTGTCCCTGGGCAAGACACTTTACCCACCTTGTCTCCAGTGTCCATGACATTGGATATGAATGTGTGTAAATGTTCAGTAGTGGTCAGAGAGGCCATTGGCGCAGATTGGCAGCCACGCTTCCATCAGTCTGCCCCAGGGCAGCTGTGGCTACAGTAGTAGCTTACCACTATCTGTCTTTCTTTGGAGTGAATAAATAATGCATCCATTGTAAAGCGTCTTTGAGTGTCCATGAAAAGCACTATATACGTAAATCCATTGCATTATTATTACCTTACCTTTCCTTGCTCTTAGATCCTGGGTATTCTGTGAGTGGATGTGTGAATGTAAACTGTTTTTCCCCTCCGCTTTCTGTCACTGATAACTTGGTTGCTGTGTGTGGAGTAAAGGTTGAAAATTAAAAATTCCTGCTATAAAGTAGATGGTTTTACACATGGACAACTGGCAATGCTTTAAATGCTGTAAAGCACAGACTAGCATGACCTATCACAGCAACTTTTAGATCTTTTAAAACTGACCTTACCTTTCACATGTTCCTTCCTGTCTGACTATGGTAGCTTGCTCACCTCTGTCACTTTCAGGTGCTGTTTTGTGCATGGATACGTTTAAAAGAAAGGGACTATAGGAAGGTCGTGGTGGTACTTACTGATTTTTATTGTACAGAGGAATTGATTTTCTTCTCTAATTATGATTTTCAGCTCAACTTGACCCAATTCAGAAGCTCTTCCTGGACTCCATACGGCAGTATGCTACAAAAAGCCAGTAAGTGCTGTAGAAAAATGATGCATTGTGAAGGAGATGGAATAAAAAAATCCCAACGAGGTTGTTTTATGTGGACAAATTTGGTAAATGGTATTCATATATATAGCACTTTTTACTCATCTCTAGATAACCAAAGCGCTTTACAGATCCTGCTTCCACGCACTGATGGCAGTGGAGCCACCATGCACAGGCGTTGGCCTGACCCACCAGGAGCAACTGGGGGTTCAGTGTCTTGCTAAAGGACACTTTGACATGCAGACTGCAGAGAGAGCCAGAATCAGACCACTGACCCTCCGATTAGTAGTTGGCCACACTACACTTATGCCACAGCAACCCCAATTAAATTATTGGTACCCTTCTGTTAAAGAAAGAAAATTCCACAATGGTCAGTGAAATGACTTGAAATGGAAAATCACAGACAAGCAGATTAAAGGTAAAGGCTATAGGACAATCTCCAAACAGCTTCATGTTCCTGTGACCGCTGTTGCCAATATTATTAAAAAGTTTAAGGATTGTGGGACTGTAGCCAACCTTTCAGGACCTGGATGCAAGAGAAAAATGCAACCCCAACCAAAATCCTTCAAGCTGAACTCCAAGGTCAAGGTACGCCGCTTTCTAATTGCACCATGGGTCACACTTGAAACAATAATGGACTCCGTGGAAGAAGACTAGGAGGGCTCCACTCATCATCATAGCAGTCTGTCGTGAGCGACAATGACTGTTTCATTTAGGTCTGATCAGATTGGTATAAAAAAAAACACATTAATTAATAACAATTTCGTTTTTAAGTGTGTTTTACCAAGTCAGAATGTCGAGCTGTTGATCAGTCATTAGTCTTATGTAATTTCATGTCATTTGATGTTTTTATTCTGCACACAATAAATCAACATATTCCAATTTTTGGAGCTGTTTCCTTGCTAATAGCTGACCTGTGTCTTCCTGTAGGACCTCTGGAAGTCTAGTTGATGCAGGCTCAGAGTATGAAAAGGCTTTAGCAGAGGAGATGGCAAAGCTTCAGAGACTCTATGGAGGCGGAGACCTCACATCGTTCCCAGACTTTAAGTTCACAGGTAAGTCATGAGTTGACATGAACTATGGTATACTGCACACACCGGCCCTCATTTATCAAATGTGTGTGTCTGCAGACTGTGTTTTTTTTCAAAATCATGAGCACAAGGCCTTGGACAGCCAGCTGCAGCGCCAGATAAGACTGGGCGCCAGACAGACAAAACATCTTCTGCCAAGGGTCCTTGGGTCTCTCTTATTATCATCAACACTGCTCAACACCGCACACACATTGATTCATGAACTGATTAAAGATATACTGTACACTGCTCTCTTGTGTCTCGTGAATTCTGAGTTGTTGCTCTGTGCTATTGAGAGATTTTTTTTCATTGTAATCACAATCTGCTTAAAAATAAGCTGTATTTTGATAACAAAGTTTTTTTTCTCCTCCCCCCTTGTGTCGTTCCCTCCCTTCCCCTCCCTTTCTTATCTATCTCTGTTTGATGAGGCGCCTTTATGGCTGCCGTGTCGTTGTGTCGCGCGCATGCGCACCAATGTCAAGTCAAGTTCCTCGTGTGTTTTTTTTACATGCTTGGCAATAAAGTTTATTCTGATTCTGATTCTGATTCTGCGTAAGACTGAAAATATAATCAGTTTAAAGTGAAGATATTTATCAGTCTGGAAGTGATCGTATCCCCACAGATGATCCCCTGTGGCAACCCCTAAAGAAGAAGCATTTAAAGTTTTCTGGCACCGTGCTGGATTTCCAGCGTGTGCTTTTTTTGGCTGCAGGGAAATTTACTTCCTATTTCTGTATGCAGGAACACTTTTTTGTCTAAGCAGAGTTGCTGTATCTAGCTCCACTGCTTTCCATAGAAAACCTGTATAGCTCACTTTCTACTAGTGAGTACAGAGCCAAGAGAAGCCACCTGGCTGCCATATTAGTACACCCAAAACACTCAGTACTAATACGGCAGCCAGGTGGCTTTACTTCTGACAGCCAATGATCCATCCAGTTTTTCTATAGAGATCAGTGTGGTGCTCCTAATTGGACAGTGACAGCGAAAGTGAGTGACTGGAAATGTGAGTGTTTCATCTTTCAACATACACACAACACCTTTCATCCTTCTTAGGATGGAGAGTAAGTTTGTGAAGCCTGGGGAAGATGTCCTAATTGACAAAGGACTTAAAAACAAATGGTGTTGGGCATGAATCGAAGAAATGGGCAGAGACGGCAAGCCTTTTGGTAGCTGGTGTAAAAAAAAAAATAGAGAACCAGGGGCTTGTTTCTGCATGTTGTGCTTGAAAAATTTCATGTATGCAACTAGCGGTAAAAAACTGTTATCACCTCACCAACTAGATCCTGGCTGCAGAGCAGCTGTCCATTTTGTTAACTGAATTAAACCGTATTTGTGTATGTATGCATGGCCGTAGAAAGCAAGTATTGGTGTGTGAAACAGGTCGGCCAGTGAGGCTTTCCAGGACCAAATGGAGGCTGTGTTTGAAAGTGGGCCAGAGAGGTTGGGAAGGTGACAACCACCAACATGTGATATTTTACAGCTCCACTTGTCTACTCTGAGGAACAGCAGCACTTAACAGAGTGTTGTGGATCGTATGAGAGATATGAGATCAAATAGAACGCCGACTACAGAGGACAAAGAGGAACTGCAGGGTTTTAGGAGCTTCGGCAAATATCTCATCATCCAATCAATTTGTCTCCGTGTATCTCTGCTGATAAAGTGGTGGATGGAGGTGTGAGCAGGTCAGCACTGCAACTAGTGGAGATGAATTACTTAAAGACTGATGAAATATTAAGAAACTGTAAATTCAAGTGATTTCAAGGTTTTGGAAAGAGTTTGTAATCCATCCAATTTCATGGAATTTGCAGAATAAGTCAGGCAGCCCCAACATAAACATCAATGTAAATGTAAAATATAAAGCAGAAATTTACAGATATAAGGTTCATTTAACAACTTTATTGCAATGGCAATATAAAATATTAAAAGTCATGAATATAAATACTTGAAAAGAAGTGCTTGTAAAACAATAATAAAATAGAATGAACAAATACAGTGGGTAAAAGGTGATCAGGCAAAATGAATTAGGAGAAAAAGGGCGGCAAAACAAATAACAGTCAAAAAGTATCGATGCCAAAGCATCAACTACTTGGTATCAAAGTATCGATACCTAGTGGCCCCGTGTGGAATGGTGAGGGCACTACATCAGAATAATAACAATAGTGGTAGAAGTGAAAACTTTAATTAATAATAATTACATATTTTTTCTGAACACCTCCACACTCAGGGATGAACACCCTCATACCCTCAGGAAAGCACGTTTAAAATCTGATTCCAGTCTGACAAACAGTTCAAGAAATATGAGTGGAACAGACAGACAGAAAGACAGACAGAGATTTGCTGCATTTATAGATTGATAGTATTTCATTTACTATTATTTCTTTTGAACAAAACAATTATGGAAATAATGCAGTTTAGATTATTATATACAATTCACTGTTGGTGTTTACAATTTGTTATTAAAAATCCATGGTGCAAATGCTGCACATTCCATTAAAAATAATAAATCAACGGCCTTTTCCATATAGCCTTTACTGAATGGTTGCTAACCAAATCTTATTCCACCAGTGAATTAGTTCACTTGACTGAGTTTCACAGACCCTTATTCATAAATGTCATGTTTTAGATTGTAGGTCATTCCATACATAATTATATAAGTTGATAGCAGCAGCATCATAAATGCTAGATGGTTGTACCATATTAGAGTGAGATGGAGAACTACTGGGGGCGGCACGGTGGCGGAGTGGTTAGCACTACGGCAGCACAGCAGCTCACCCTTGGCCGGGGGATCCTGGGTTCGATCCCAGCCCCCGACCAACAGTGATCTGTGTGGAGTTTGCATGTTCTCCCCTTGTCTGTGTGGGTTTACTCCGGGATTTCTCCGGTTTCCTCCCACATGCCAAAAACATGCAAGTTAGGTTAATTGGCATCAAACTGGGGATTCTAAATTGTCCTTAGGTCTGACTGTGAGAGTGAATGGTTGTCTGTCTCTCTGTGTTGGCCCTGTGACGGACTGGTGATCTGTCCAGGGTGGACCCTGCCTCTCGCCCAAAGATGCTGGGATAGGCTCCAGCCCCCCTGGACCCGAAAAGGATTAAGTAGAAGAAGATGGATGGATGGATGGAATACTACTGCCACCTACTGACCTTCCTTGGTATTACTGTTTCAGACAGTCCACCATAATCTAGTCTGAGTTTATCAATGGGTATGGCACATATGTTACTAGCTAGTTTCAAGAAAAATCACACACACACACACACACACACACACACACACACACACACACACGCATGTGTGTGTGCATGTGTTCAGGCTCAGTTATAGAAATAATGCAATTTAGAGTATTATATAAAGTTCACTATTGCTGTTTTGTGTGTGTGTGTGTGTGTGTGTGTGTGTGTGTGTGTGTGTGTGTGTGTGTGTGTGTGTGTGTGTGTGTGTTCAGGCTCAGGTTTTTTTTTGCTTTAACCCCTGGATTAAAGAGGCTGTTTTTAGTAATTTTAAATGTTCCATTTTGGTCACAGTGGCAAATATTTTGGCAGATTTTAACAGAAAATCTAAAATCTTTTCAAAGTGATCAGATGGCCAAAACTGAAATAAGCTTTTAGATTCTGTTTTCCACTTTTACAGGTGCTTCTCAATAAATTAGAATGTCATCAAAAAGTTAATTCAATTCACTAATTGCTATCGCTATTTTTGATCAGGATTTGTCCTTCAATTCACATATTAAATTTGTTTCTAAGACTGCCTTCTATCATTTGCGTAATATTGCCAAGATTAGGAGCATCTTGTCTCAGAGTGATGCTGAGAAGCTGATCCACGCTTTTGTTAGCTCGAGATTAGATTATTGTAATTCTTTATTATCAGGCTGTCCTAAAACATCTTCAAAAAGTCTTCAGCTGATCCAAAATGCTGCAGCAAGAGTTTTAACAGGTACTAGAAAGAGAGATCATATCTCTCCGGTTCTGGCCTCCCTTCATTGGCTTCCCATAGAGTTTAGAATTAAGTTTAAAATCCTTCTTCTTACTTACAAAGCTCTAAACAATCAGGCTCCTTTTTATTTAAAAGATCTGATACTACCGTATCATCCTAACAGAGCACTACGCTCCCAAAATGCAGGATTACTTGTAATACCTAGAATCTCCAAAAGTACAATGGGAGGCAGAGCCTTCAGTTATCAAGCTCCTCTCCTGTGGAATCAGCTGCCAATCTGGATTCGGGAGTCAGACTTGATCTCTGTTTTTAAGAATAGGGCTAAAACCTACCTTTTTGATATAGCCTACAATTAGGGAGGGATCATGTGTTTCTGAACCCTCCCTTAGTTATGCTGCTAATAGGTTTAGTCAGCCGGGGGACCTCCAGTAATGCACTGGGCCTCACTCCTTTCCTCACTCTCTATGAAATATTTTTGTTTTTTGGCTGGTCATTAACATTTGTTTGTTCTCTCCCATAGATTGAGTCCCCATCGTGCTGTTTGCTCTCTACATGTCTGTTCTTTTCTTCTTCTCTATCCCCTCACCCCCCAGCCAGTCGCAGCAGATGACTGCCCCTCCCTGAGCCTGGTTCTGCTGGAGGTTTCTTCCTGTTAAAAGGGAGTTTTTCCTCTCCACCGTCACCAAGTGCTGCTCACAGGGGATCGCCTGATTGCTGGGGTCTTTCTGCAACTGTGGGGGTCCCCCCTACAGTTGATAGTGCTATGAGATGACTGTTGTTGTGAAATGGCGCTATATAAATAAAGTTGAATTGAATTGAATTGAACTAATTCAATTCAGAAACTGAAACTCCTATATTATATAGATTCATTACAAACAGAGTGAAATATTTCAAGTGTTTATTTCTTTTAATTTTGATGGTTATGGCTTTCAGCTCAAGAAAACCCCAAATTCAGTTTCTTAAAAAAATAGAATATTACATGAAATTAATTTAAAAAATGGATTTTTAATAGCAATGTTGGCCGATGAAAACTATGTCCATGTACCACTCAATACTTGGTCGGGGCTCCTTTTGCATGAATTACTGCATCACTGTGGTGTAGCATGGAGGTGATCAGCCTGTGGTACTGCTGAGGTGTTCAAAAGGCCCAGGTTGCTTTGATAGCAGCCTTCAGCTCGTCTCTATTGTTGGGTCTGGTGTCTCTCTTCTTCTTCTTGACAGTACTCCATAGATTCTCAATGGAGTTGAAGTCAGGCTAGTTTTCTGGCCAATCAAGCACAGTGATACCATGGTCATTAAACCAGGTTTTAGCACTTTTGGCAGTGCGGACAGGTGACAAGTCCTCCTGGAAAATGAAACCAGCATCTCCATAAAGCTTGTCAGCAAAGGGAAGCATGAAGTGCTCTAAAATTTGCTAGTAGACGCCTGCACTGACTCTGGACTTGATAAAGTTCAAAGTCAGTGTTTGATGATCTGAAACATTTAAGTGTGACAAACATACAAAAAAAAAAGAGAAATCAGGAAGGGGGCAAACACTTTTTCACACCATTGTACATGCTTGCAGACAGACAGCTAGGCTAGCCAATAACAGAGCAGTGAGCAGGTATCAAGGCTGGTGGACCATGTTTATGATGTTTTCTAGAAAATCTGGAGGAGATCCTAGTGCTCCTGAGAGACAGAAGTGAGACAAAGGCTGTGTGTTGTTTTCAGAGAAGTGAGACTTTTGATGTTTTCTCAATAATCATGTGACCAATAGATGCATTTCAGAAGTCAAACAAGTTTACATTACTTTGAACTTCTATTATAATCATGTTAATGTCCACTTTTGGCGAGGCAGGGGCGTGATATTTCCATGATCATTTCCAGCTAGCAGATCATCCATGTGATGAGACTGACCAGACTGGCCTGGTTTCAGAAATACCATGTGGACCTCACCAGACGAGCCTTCCTGCTCCAGCGTCTCCACACATACGTCATTTGATAAATGAGGACCAATGAGCTCACACTGCTGTTGACTAGTATCTAATGTCTGTCTCTTCTTCTTAGAACCCAGATTGGATGAAGATTCCCCCAAGTGAAGGCTCCGTTCTCCACAGTCTGCCTCTCTGTAGTCCTCTGCTGCTTTCTTCTGCTTAGCTGTTGTTGCTGCTTCCTGTTTGCTTTTTCTCTCAGTAAATCCAGATTTACTCCTTACAGTTCGCTCTCAGATGCTGACTCCTGTTCCTGGCCGCCTTTTTAAAAATTCCTTTTGTTGTGTATTTTCTGTTTGAGACCTGCACAGACAAAACAATTAATTTTTTTCTCATTTTGATGTGAAAAATGTCTTCTTTATCCAGACGTGTTTAATGAAGCCAAAATGTTTAGCTGTTAAATAAAAATAGCTCTGTGTCATGTCTGTGAGTTTGTTTCCTCCAAAATCAAAGAGCTGAACCCACATCCTCCATCATCATCATCATCATCATCATAGCAGTCTGTCGGGGGTGACAATGACTGTTTCGCTTAGGTCTGATAAGATTCCTCCACGCAGCTCTGTCCTTCCCCTTCCGCTGCCAGGAACTCCTGACCTTGTTAACCCGGGTGACGTCCGAGCTGGTATGAGTTGCTCTCTGACTGACCATTTCATGAAACTGCTTGCAAAGTATTTGAGTACCGCTAGTTTTTGCTGGACTAGTGGCACATTCTTGGCAGATAGAGGTATTATCAGTGGCAAGGACAGGCTAAGACAAACTGACTCCAGTATCTGTTGCAGTGACTGACCAGATGATAGGTTTGTTTATCACTGCTCTTTGTGTAGTGCATGTCATGATGCACTGACTGGCAAAAGTCCACCACAGACCTTGCGACAGATGTGCTTATCTGTCAGGATGTCCAGTCTCACCCCGTGCAACTGGGAGTGGTCCACCACAGACCTGTGACAGATATTGTTTTTAGTTCTGCCAGGATGCCCTGTTTCACCCTCCACGCCCTCGGAAGGGCGGGGTGTCCAGTTGAGTTGCCGACGGCCCGACCCATGAGATGGGTAGTACCAATTTTCATGGTTATCCAGTAGCAAGCAAACCAATGCCTGACCTGACATCCTCCAGGAGCGGTGATTCCCTGATCTTAGTCAGAGGGTGGTGCAGGACATGTGTGAGGACAGGGAGGTGGTGTTGGGCTGTGCTGTAGGAGGGTGTAATTGAGGTGTCAGTCTAAGGACTACCAACTTGTGACCTCAGCAAGGATTCATGGATTTAAGCTGATTCGTTGGATATGCCATCACCACAGGCTGTCTGGTTAGAAGAGTGGAATAAAGTGGATCCAGTCATAAAACTTTTGTCTTGCCACTCATTTATTGAAAGCCTTTATCTTGAGCCTCTGGATGGATGTGGGTGTGTGGTCAAGTCTCATGGACGCACAGAAAGAATGAAAGTGAATGATGAAGAGGAGAGCCAACACAACAGCACAACTCAGCAGTGCCAGACTGCAGTGGTGAGCATGGCTTCTTCCACTCCCTTCTGGCTGCACAACTGCTTTGCTCATCAAGCTGAAAACGTCAGCATTGTGGCTATCGACACGTGATTGGTCCAGAAGGTGGGAGGATGGGGTCACTGACTGGTCTGCTTAGTGTGAAGTCAATGCACCAATCAGCAGCAAGCACTGTCTCTGCTCTGTCTCTGATAAGCTGGAGACCCTTCTGTACAGGGGGACAGAGGACAGACTGGCGGACTGCTGAAAAGTTTGTCCTTAACGAGCAGAAGAGTGGCAGCTGTTGCTGGTCAGACGTGAATGTGAAGTGTGGGACTGGTCAGACTGGTTGTGTCATTCTGATCAGGGAGGCCCAAGCCTCCGTGGGGCCTTAAGCAAAATGTAATTTTGGGGCCCCCATTACTGTCAATCATACTGATTAATGACCAGTCACACATCCACTGTAAGTGTGTTTAATTTTCTAATATGTCATTATGAATCTTCTTGTAAATCTAGATGTGAGAACTTCTTGTTGTTAGATTGTAATCCACAGTGATGAGGGTCATGGAAGCAGACAACAGATTTGCAAACTTGTAGAAAAATCTTTCAGTATTTGGCAAAGTCAGCAGCGCCCCCTACACAGTTGCAGCAGTGTTGTTGCCATCATCTCATTGCCAGTCTGGCATGTTTTTATCATCTATGGTTTTTAATGTGAAATGGTAGTAAATTCAACTCCTACAAACCTGACCACATACCAGACGCCACCCACTGTGGCCCGCCAGTCTATTCGCAAAAATCAATTATTTATTTATATCCCGTTAGAACGTTGTTGGAACCCCATTCTTAAATGCAGTTAGAGAGTCCGCCAGCAGAGGGAGCTCTAATGGAACTCTAGGTGCCAAGTGGCAGCGGTGAAGCAAGAGTGAGGGAGCCACGGATAGAGGGATCAGTGTGGCCCGGAGTCCGTCTTTTAAGGTCTGTATGTGTTGCCTGATGAGACGGCATTAACAGGCTGTCAGCAGCAGTAAATGGAGAGTCGGCTGCTTTGAAACAACAAGAAACGCTACAGCGCCTCACTGAGGACCATTTACAAGTTTCACACTGAAAGGCAAATTGATATAAGAAACGACAAATTTATGACAGAAAAACTCACAAATTCAGAAAAAAATCCCAGTGCAACTAAAAAGTTATAAAATTTAAATGAAATGATGCAGATTTATCAGTAGAAGCTTGAACATCTAAAACCAAAATAAAATGTAGATTTGCCAAACAAAGGCTAATATAACCAGAAATGCAGCATATTTATCAGGAAAACTAATTTTTACTTTGATCTTTTTCTTCTAATATTTTAAAAACATTTTTCTTCATCGTCATATTTCCTTTTCCTCTTGGATTTTTTGTTAGTTACTGTCCAGAATTTCTCTTTGCTCATCATTGTGATGAAGACAGTTTTAAAAATGAGGTCATGATATAATTTTATCAGGAATTTTAATTCTAATCTGATGAAACACTGAGTAGCTTTCATTTTCATTTTCAGTTTTAATTGTGAAAGTTTTGACTTTGAAGAAAATCCCCCCAAGGTTTCCAGGTAAATCTGGCCCTGGGAAGTGAGGAAAACCCCCTGTGGCCCTCACTGCCACCAACGTTGCCCATCCCTGCTGTCCACTCAGCAGTTTACAAAGACTGTTGGGTTGTGGACTGAGCAGCTCCATCAGCTGAGGTCCCAGCAGACACGGAGGGGACAGTGGATGGGGAGGAGAGACAGGGCTCTGCAGAGGACGGACATGGACCCAAGATGAAAACAACAACAGCAAAAGCTAGCCATGTTAGATGTCATATTACACTGGAAAATGAGGAAAACTTTGACTCCAGCGTGTTTTGCTTGGAATAAGACAAAAATCTGCCAGTGGAACAACTGAAAATTGCTTGAGAATTGTTGAAATAATATGCATTTGTCTAGAACCAAGTCCCTTGTCATATGATCATATCTTCTACTAAATCTTAATGAGATCATGTGACTAGAAATGAAGTGTATATGGTGACAGTTGTCCCTCAGCTGATGCATCAGCCTGGGCTGAGCCTAAGGAGGTGGACGGCCACTGGCCTGATTCAGCGCCTCCTCCAAAATCCTTGAACAGTTCTCCTGGGGAAGTTTCATGGAACTGATGAGCATCCAGCTAGTTGATGGAAAAACTTCATGTTCATTTGACTCAGAAACTACGAGGCTCTGCTGCAGCAAACAACAGACAACACGTCTCAATCTAGAACGACTTCATTCCTGCAAAACCATATTAACTTAGCAAACACGTTTGCTAGCAAAAGCCGTGATGTTTGTGATTAGTTGTTATTAAATGTTTGCTATCAAAGGTTTTGGTGCCAAAAAACAACCCAGAGTATCGAGAATCAACTTGCCTCTTTGAGATGGTAATTAATGTTGACTGTCTACCTGCACTTTGTCAGAATGTCAGTCAGGATGAGGAGGAAAAATTAGACCGGGACACTCTTTCTAAGGAAGAAATTGTAGACTACTGTGTCCGTACAGATAAATCCTTGAGTAAAGTATGTCTTCCTAGAGATGCTGTAATGTTCAGCGATGTGAACTGTAGCATTGTTGAGCATAAGAAAGACCTTTGTAGTATGTACGATGCTATAGTTAACTCCCTGTATAAGGACAGTAAGCCTTATTATAGGAAGATACAGAAGACACATAAGGTTAGACCTGGCTGGAATGAGGCCGTAGCTGTGCCTTATTCTGAAGCTGGGGAAGCATATAAAGCCTGGGTGGTGGCTGGGAGACCCAGACAAGGGCCAGAATTTGAGATGAAGAAATGTACAAATGCAAAGTTTAAGTATGCTATTCGTCATATTTCTAAAAATGAGCAGCTAATGAGAAGTAATTCCTTGGCCAAGAAATTGTTAGATAAGAATGTCACAGATTTTTGGAAGGAGCTTAGACGGATTAGTAGCAGTAAAACTTCTTTGCCCTGTACCCTGGAAGGCATTTCAGGTATAGAAAATATTGTGGATCTATGGCGGCAGCATTTTTATTCATTGTTTAATTCAACTAAGGATGAAACTTATAAACTAGGGAAAGTAGAGAGGGACGAGTCACTCCTGATTGACACTTATGCAGTGACCAAAGCCATTAGAGAGCTATCAGATAACAAAGCGAGTGGTTTAGACTGTATTTCTGCTGAGCATCTTAAATATGCTAGCTCAAGAATCGCTCCTCTTCTTGCTGTTTCACCAGCTTCATGATTCATGGGATGTTACCAGAATTATTATCGTCTGTGGTGTTGGTACCAGTCATTAAAGATAAAGCTGGCAAGCTGTGTAGCCTAGACAATTACAGGCCCATAGCTTTAGCCAATATAAGATCTAAAGTACTGGAAAGAATCCTGTTTGAAAAATTAAATGTATTCATCAAATCTACTGATCATCAATTTGGATTTAAACCCATCATGGAACAGATCTGTGCATATAAGCTTTAAAAGAAATTATAAGTATAGAAATCAAAATTCATCAGTTTTTTTTGTGTTTTATTGACGCCTCTAAGGCGTTTGATCGTGTTAATCACAGAAAATTGTTTAGGAAAATGATTGATGGGGGTTCCCAAGTACTTAGTACGTATCCTGATTTACTGGTCTGCACGTCAGAAGATGCTGGTGAACTGGGGGAAGAGTCATTCATCCCCATCTGGTGTGAGCAGTGGTGTCAGACAGGGCAGTATATTGTCCCCTATTCTATTTAATCTTTATATGGATGAGTTGTCAAAGCAACTGAATGCCTGTAAAACTGGATGTTTAATAGGGAATAAGTTAGTGAATCATTTCATGTATGCTGATGATCTAGTTGTTCTCAGTCCAAGTAGTGCTGGTCTTCAGGAATTATTAAGAGCGTGTAGTGCTTATGGAGATGAAAATGACATAAAATATAATACAAATAAGAGTTGTGTGCTGATTTGCCGCACTAGAGAAGATTTGATAATGAAATTCCCTGTCTTTGAATTGGCAGGCAGGGAATTAATTGTCAGGGATAAAGTTAAATATCTGGGACATTTTATTAATGATAGAATGACTGATGATGATGATATTTTCAGACAACGCTGCAAAATCTACATGCAAGCAAATATTCTTGCACGTACTGTAGGTTTGGCTTTTGTTCAGATGAGGTGAAGCTGGTTCTTTTTAAAACCTATTGTACACCTTTATACACTGCTCATTTATGGATAAACTATAGGAAACAAAGCATGCAGAAATTACAGGTTGCTTATGTGGTACACCCAAATAGGGCACCACATTTGGAAATAATACAGAGAGACTGTCATTTTATTTTTATTTTAAGAGTATCTAAATATATTTTGAGATTGTGGACGATCAATAATATTAACATTTGATATGTAGCCCTGTATAAATATTTAAGAGTAAGCAGCGGAACCTTAGGCACTGCGGTCGTTCCACCCCAGGTAAACAAATAGGGTGCACTTCCGGCCCCCCCTTTAGTACTATCTGGAGAAAGACACGAGTGGTCCTGTGTTCTGTCTTTCAAAGACTCTTTTTGTATTTTACAGGTCAGTATTTGGTTAAAAATGCCATAAATAAGAGCCTTAAGCTCCGTGTTATTTCTGTGTGTCGCGACGAGTAATACTGTGATGTTGGTGTGGCGTTTTGATAAGTTTTATACAAGTTCAGGCTGCAGTTGGCGCCGGAGATCAAAGGCGAGCCGCATCGCGGTAGCGGTTTCGCGCCAGTCAAATTTAGCTTTGGGAAAGACGGTTAGCTCACATAAAATGTTTTACTCAATACAAGTATATTTTGCTCCGTGTGAATGTAAAAGTCTCCTGATGCTAATTAATAGTCAGAGTGTGTCCTGTGTATATTTGCCTAGTGTCGAGTTTGTAAAATAATTTGTTAAGTCCAGGTCAGCTAATCTAAGTGCAATGTCTAAACTAGCCTAAGGTCATAGTTAAGTCCTATGTTTTGTCCTAATTAATGGGAGTCAGTCTAGTAATTGAAGGTCCTGTATAAGTAAATTGTGATTTGTGAAGTATGTAAATTTGAGATGTCAGATGTAGTGTAGTTTATGCACTGTGTGACTGAGGGAAAAAGAACATTATTTACAGTATGTAAAAGAAGATGACATATAAAGCACAAAATGTGATGCTGCCTGTAAATGAAAATGAAAATGAAATAAGAGTACTATCTGGAGAAAGACACGAGTGGTCCTGTGTTCTGTCTTTCAAAGACTCTTTTTGTATTTTACAGACCCAAGAGCAGACGCGGAGGATCACGTCTTTTCACGTTGTAAAACTATTTCTTTTTGTTATTGTGGTCACCTCCCCGGGACCCGTAACAAACTGTGGGGGCTCGTCCGGGATCTCTCCTCTACAGTCATCGAGGGAAGATCCAGTGATACCAGAACTACGAGACAACGGTTGCCAAGCTGCTACATCAGACACGTCAGTCAGTGGGTGTCCAAGGAGGAAGATCAAAGAGAAAGAAAGGATCTTCAACCAAAAGTGGAACTGCACTGCTGTCAAGAAGGTAAAACGCAGCCTAGTCACTGTACAAATAATACAACACTCGAACTACAGATAGCTAAAGTACCATGTCGACAGCACGAAAAGAACTGATATGGAGCATCAGAGAACGCTTGTTTGCCCTCTCAAGTAAGGATCTTTTCGAGCTAACAAAGAGCCTAGCAGCTGGAGACAAAGACACACAGTTCAGTGAAGACGATAATGAGAGCTGTATGGACTATGTCAATGCATATCTACGGTCCCCAACTCTGCTGAAACTTGAAGATGAGGGAATGAGTCAGTTGCTGATGTTGGATGACCTGCTCACTAAAGTGATACAAACGAGTGGCTCCACCACGCATTCAGCTGATCAGGCTGCAATACCAACCAAGTCAAGTCCTCATCCATCCAAGATGTTGCCAGATCCACCATCACCATCTGCTGTTCCACCAGGCACCCAAGTTAGTGTGAACGCAAACGCAGAGTCTGTAGAGGAACTGAGGAAAGCATATGAGACACTGGGAGAAAGACTAAGACTGTGTGAAGTTGTGACACTCCAACCACCTGTAACACCCAGTCGTCAGAGCCACTCACAACCGCAGCCAAGGGAACAAGGAAGTCCAGAAAGGCATGTCACTCTCAAAGACCTTTCCTACCTGCCTCGGAGAGAATTCAAGGCTTTTGGAGGACAAATTGGAGACAACAGCTCTGAAATCAATTATAACAGTCTCATGAGACAGATCAATGAAGGATTAAAAGAAGGATTTTCTGAAGCAGAGGTCATGAGGGGGGTACTGAGAATTGTAAAGCCTGGCACGTTCAGGGACATGCTCATGCTCAAAGATGAACTGGTTCTTTCTGAACTTCAGGGCTTTCTCCGATCCCACCTTGGAGAAAAGGCAACAACAGAGATGTTCCAGGAGTTAATGTGCGCCCGACAAACTGAGCAGGAGTCCCCTCAGCAATTCCTATATCGCATGATTGGGCTCAAACAGAAACTCATCTTTCAGTCAAAACAAGCCACTGCAGACATTTCGTATGACCCAAGGACAATCCAGGAAGTGTTTCTGCACACAGTCTATCAAGGCCTGGGAGTGAAGTATGCAGACCTACGGCAACGACTAAGACCTCTTATATCAAACAACAATGTAACAGATGTAGAGATTCTTAGTGAGGTCACAAAGATAATCAGTGATGAGAATGAGCACCAGCAAAGGTTAGGACAAACCCCTCGTCTGAAGTCAGCACAAAGCGCTGTGATTGCAACAAAGGACACGACAGCCAAAGACCAACAAGTCTCACAGACAATCAAACAACTTGCTGCACAAGTAGAGACTCTAACCAAGATGGTGGCGACTTTCATGGAACAGAAAGCTGTAAACTCCTCCCCTCAGCGTTCTCAGCCTCCAGCCAACCAAAAGAAAACCTATCTCTGTCCGAAATGTACTGAACAAAGCTTACAGGAGTGTAGTCATTGCTTTGTATGCAGTGAGTCGGGACACAGAGCGGTTGGATGTCTGAAGCGACCCAAGAAATCAGGGAAACGGGAATCGGTCTCTGTCAAGGGACAGCCAGAGATCGGTACAGAGTCAAAGTCCCAGCCAGTAAACTCCTCCTCTGTCGAAGCTTCAACTCCGCGCCCCAAGTACCAGAGCAAGCAGCTGAGAAAGCAGGTCAAATACAATAGAAGGAAAATGACAGAGGCATACAGGATCGCAGGTGCAAACAGTCGACAGTCAAGCTCCAAAGGAAAGACAAACTATGACAAACGATGCAAAGGTGTAGTCCTGCAAGTAGGGGACAGAGTGCTTGTGCGGAACCTGGGTGAAAGAGGTGGACCTGGCAAGCTAAGGCCCTACTGGGAACAAACAGTCTACATCGCGAGGGAGCAGGTTGGAGACAACCCCGTCTACAAAGTAAGTCCAGAGACAGGAGGTCGTCCCATCCGTACCCTGCACAGAAACTTACTTCTCCAAGTCAACGACTTACCAGTCGACATCGTTCAAAGTCCAATTGCCAAGTCACAAAAGAGAAACAACAGACCTACCGATATCAGGCAAAACACACTGGAAAAGTCAAACAGTCCAGAAGCGAGTGATTCAGAAGAAGACGAACCCCTCTATTGGTTTCGTGTTCCCAGACACCTGCAAGAAAGTCAACGTCCAGTCAGCCAAGTTCAATGTGAGTCACAAAGAAGACAGGGAACAACACAGCAAAGACAAGTACAAGTTCCTATTCAACCTGAACAAGACAGAGACAATATTATGGAAGAAGGACAAGAAATACAAAGGGAAAGCGAACAAAACGTGGACCAACTTCAACCAGACGACGACGGGGAAGTGCTTCATATCCACCAAGATGTTCCTGCTCCCAGTCCCGGACCTGCAGCTCATCCTGAGCTGGTGCCCAGTCCAGAGCCAGACCGTCGTCCTGAGTCACCACCACGTCTGAGGCAGTCCACCAGACAGAGACGACCCAACATGGTGTTCACCTATCCGTCCCTGGGCCAGCCAGCCTTCCAGACTCGTCCGTCGGTGAACACTGTCAGTGTCCAGCAGTCAACACCATATCCTTTTATGTGCTACCCTCCTTTCTATCCTCAACCTTTTTATCTTCCTCCTTTCACCTCTAACTACTTGCCATGTCAGTATGCTATTCCTTGCTATTAAACTAATCAGATCTTGGATAATACCTGAAGATGAAAAGAAAGACGTTCCAGAGACTTTTGAATAGAGACTTTAATAGTGTTGAGATTTTGATTTGTTACTGTTAAGTGTCAGGAGCCACTTTTGTTGTTGGGGAGCGTGTGGTACACCCAAATAGGGCACCACATTTGGAAATAATACAGAGAGACTGTCATTTTATTTTTATTTTAAGAGTATCTAAATATATTTTGAGATTGTGGACGATCAATAATATTAACATTTGATATGTAGCCCTGTATAAATATTTAAGAGTAAGCAGCGGAACCTTAGGCACTGCGGTCGTTCCACCCCAGGTAAACAAATAGGGTGCACTTCCGGCCCCCCCCTTTAGTACTATCTGGAGAAAGACACGAGTGGTCCTGTGTTCTGTCTTTCAAAGACTCTTTTTGTATTTTACAGGTCAGTATTTGGTTAAAAATGCCATAAATAAGAGCCTTAAGCTCCGTGTTATTTCTGTGTGTCGCGACGAGTAATACTGTGATGTTGGTGTGGCGTTTTGATAAGTTTTATACAAGTTCAGGCTGCAGTTGGCGCCGGAGATCAAAGGCGAGCCGCATCGCGGTAGCGGTTTCGCGCCAGTCAAATTTAGCTTTGGGAAAGACGGTTAGCTCACATAAAATGTTTTACTCAATACAAGTATATTTTGCTCCGTGTGAATGTAAAAGTCTCCTGATGCTAATTAATAGTCAGAGTGTGTCCTGTGTATATTTGCCTATTGTCAAGTTTGTAAAATAATTTGTTAAGTCCAGGTCAGCTAATCTAAGTGCAATGTCTAAACTAGCCTAAGGTCATAGTTAAGTCCTATGTTTTGTCCTAATTAATGGGAGTCAGTCTAGTAATTGAAGGTCCTGTATAAGTAAATTGTGATTTGTGAAGTATGTAAATTTGAGATGTCAGATGTAGTGTAGTTTATGCACTGTGTGACTGAGGGAAAAAGAACATTATTTACAGTATGTAAAAGAAGATGACATATAAAGCACAAAATGTGATGCTGCCTGTAAATGAAAATGAAAATGAAATAAGAGTACTATCCGGAGAAAGACACGAGTGGTCCTGTGTTCTGTCTTTCAAAGACTCTTTTTGTATTTTACAGACCCAAGAGCAGACGCGGAGGATCACGTCTTTTCACGTTGTAAAACTATTTCTTTTTGTTATTGTGGTCACCTCCCCGGGACCCGTAACACTTACAATGATGCTTTAAGAATTTTACTTAAAAAGCCTGGATGGTGCAATGCTTCTGAGTTATTTGCATCATCACATGTAAATATACTGCATGCAGTAATAAGGAATCTTATGTATAAATTCATCTGTCAGCTTGATGTATCTGGAAATGAAATCATTCAGGTTATGTCTAGCATTAAGCTCAGTTCTGTTCGCTGTCAGTCACAGTTTAGAAGGCACTGGTACAGTAGTCTTTTTAAGTCTTTTTAAAGTCTGTACTGTTTTTGTACTTCTTTTAGTAGCTGTTTCTTATTGTTTTGTAACTTTTTTAATTGTCTTGTTTATTTTACTTTTGATGGACCATGAGTCTGGAATAAAGTTTGATTGATTGATTTTATCAATTATTATTTTAGAAGTTGAGGAGGAAATATTTTCATTAATTAAAGTAGCTCCTCCTCTGGCTTTTGAGCTGAAAAAAGAATGAAAAAGATCAGCTCCCCATGAGCATTTAGGTCTCCAATGATCTTGGTCATGGAGATGAGTTTCCTGAAGAAACACTAGATCAGCTTTGAAGCGCTGAAGATGGGAAAACACCTTTGACCGCATTATTCAGTCCTTTAACATTCCACCTGAAAAATCTAACTGAGGAACCACCTTCTAACTTTTGGGAACTAACAGACATCTAATGAAATATTTGCAGAGAAGCTAAATAAGAAATTGCCCCCCCCCCAAAAAAAAGGAAGAAAGAAGAAAAAAAGAAGTGTAGAGAAATAAAGTGCAGATCCATCAGGCAGGTGAGCCACCCCCCATCCCCCAGGTGAACTTAGTCTGTGTCCATCCCCAAACGATGGAACAGCAGTGCTGACTCCAGTAGGAGTCGTCTCAGAAATCAGACTGACAGCTATATGCAAGCAGAACTAAAACTAGCAGATAGAAGCCTGCAGAGCAACACTGAAAATGAGAGCAATAAGGCTCTGAGAATAATGATAATGATCATAATAATCAGTTCAAAGAAGTCAAAAATAATGCCTGCAACAGTCTGTGAATAATGTTAAAAGGAACCTGAACTAATATCAATCATTTAAGAGGTTCTCATTGAAACATCAATGAGAACAACCGTGTGGTACGCAGGAGCCACTGCCAGGGACAGACTAAGGCTGCAGCGCATCGTGCGCACTGCTGAGAAGGTGATCGGCTGCAAGCTCCCATCTCTCCAGGACCTGTACATCTCCAGGACCCGGAGGCGTGCTGGCCGGATCATAGCCGATCCTTCACACCCTGGTCACGTACTGTTTGCCCCCCTCCCCTCAGGTAGAAGACTTCGGTCCATTCGGACTAAAACCTCCCGGCACATGAACAGCTTCTTCCCCTCTGCCATCAGACTGCTGAACATTAAGTGACTTATTGACTCTCGTGCACTATGTACAGCAGCTCAACCAGACTCATGTCAATCATCACTGTTTTTCTGTTGCATTATCAACTGCACTGTGGTACCCCATATTATCTGCTACTTGCTAATTTATTTAAAACTGCCTTGACTAGTATTACTCATTATTACTATTATTATTATTATTACTATTATTATTACTTATTTTTCTACATTTATTGCACGTTTTTAGTCCTTTAGTTTTTTAGTTTATCTCTTTATCTCATCATGTTTTTTTTTTTTTTTTATTTAAGTTTTTGTAAAGGGTATACAGGTCGTTACAGCAATGCATTGTTTACATTTTCATCACATGTTCCCTTATTTTCTGATATCTGACAACATTGGAAGATTAATTCTTACAACACCCCTTTTTTTTTTAAAGTGAAAGAAAAAGTGAAATTAAAGAGAAAAAAACAAAAAAAACAAAAAACAAAAAAAACAAACAAACCAGCAAAAAACAAACAAAAAGAAAAAGTAAGTAAATAAAGGTAAAAGAGCATCTGAGTAGTGTTGGAACAAAGAGTGGAACCATTATTGAAATGGTATTTGTCAAAGATTAGATCTAATGGAAGACACATATGCGGTCCAGGGTTGCCAAAAGTTCATGAACCCATCCATGTCCTGTCTCAGTGCGAATGTCAACTTTTCCATCAAGTAAATGTCTTGGATCACGTTAGTCCAATCTTCAGGTGTAGGACAGTCCTTCAACATCCATTTTTTAGTTAGAGCTTTTTTGCTTGCCAATATTAAAACATTGAATAAGTATTTTTCTCCTCGTCTTTCCAGTGAGTCCGGTAGTAAACCCAAATACAAAGTTACAAAAGAAAAGGGAACTGTTATTTTGAATATTTTCCCCAATATTGTCTGTACATTGGTCCAATATTGGTGGATAACTGGGCATGACCAAAACACATGAAAATGATTTGCAGTCTTTTCACCACACAGGCGCCAACAGTTCAACCCCTTATGGGTAAATTTGTTTTGTGCAGGTGTTCTGAAAAATCTTACCAAGTTTTTCCATCCAAATTCTCTCCACTGCAGGGATGAGGTACTTTTCCATTGCTGTTTATTTAGCTTTTCCCATATTTCCAGTTGTAAAGTGAAATTCCCCTCTTTTTCCCATCTCTCTTTTATATAAGATGTGTTGTCTCCTTTTAAGTCTTGAAGACCTTGGTATATTTTAGAAATGTATCTGATCCCTGGGATCCCTTTATATGCCATTAAGAAGACCTTCAGAACACCTGACTGGGCCCTTTCCAAAACCTCCTTTTTAAGTATATTGTTTATGTGGTGTCTAAGCTGAAAGAACCTGTAAAGGTCTTGATTTATTAGACCTTGTTTTTTTCAAATCTTCAAAACTTCTTAAGATTTGCCCTTTAAAAAAATCGTAATATTTTATCAGCCCTTTCTCCTTCCACTTTTTAAATCTGGTGTCTGTTTTATTAGGAGTAAAGTCCTGATCATAGGCAATCCATTGCAGAAGTCGATAGAGCTCTTTAGTTTGATTCTCTCTGACTATCTTAAACCAAATTTTTAGCGGGGTCTCTATCCACGGGTTAGTGTTATTCAAAAGCTTAGGTAAGGCATTGTTCCCTATTATCGCCTGTAGGGGGATGTCACTTGTTATTTGGCATTCGATCTCCTTCCATTGTGCAGTGTAGACTGGGTTACATATCTCTACTAAAGTTTTAATTTGTGCGGCTTTAAAGTAATCCCTGATATTTGGCAGCGCGAGCCCACCTTTGTCTTTGTTTAGCTGTAGGGTTCTATATCTGATTCTAGGTCTCTTGCCCTGCCATATGAATCTTGAGATCCTTCTGTCCAGCTCCTGCCATGTTTTTTTGGGAGGTTCTACCGGTATTGTTTGGAAAAGGTATAGAAGACGTGGAAGTATATTCATTTTGACTGCTTCAATTCTTTGTGCAGTACCCAAGAATGGTATCATATTCCATCTTGCTAGGTCAGATTTTATTTTTGTCACCAGTGGATCATAGTTTAGTGATATAATTTTGTTGAGTTGTTTCGGGATATTGACCCCCAGATATTTCATAGATTCCGACTCCCAGTTAGTTTTGAGTTTGCTTAGTGAATAATGATTTGGGTCATAGTTGAATGTTAAAACTTGGGTTTTATGCATGTTTAATTTGTACCCCGATAAATCTCCATACTCTGAAAAAACTGAGGTTAGTTCTGGTAAAGAAGTGTCCGGCTGCCCTAGGTATATTAAAATGTCATCAGCAAAGAGTGCTATTTTATGTTCCTTCTGACCAAGTGTAATACCTTGAATTTTTTGGTTTTGTCTTATCCATTGGCTCAGAGGTTCTATGAAGATTGCAAAGAGCAGTGGAGACAGGGGGCAGCCCTGACGACATCCTCTTTCCAGTTCAAAAGATGATGATAAATTACCGTTAATCCTTATTTTAGCTGTTGGTTTTTTATATAATGCCTGTATAGTTCTAATGAAGTTGTTATGAAAATTGAAACTGGATAAGATTCTATATAGAAAAGACCAGTCAACCGAATCGAATGCTTTTTCAGCATCTAATCCCAATATGACTGCATTTAAGTTATATTTTTTTATATGATGAATTATGTGTAAAGTGCGTCGAATGTTGTCTTGTGTCCGTCTTTGTCTTATAAAACCTGTTTGGTCTAAGTGAATCAAGTCTGTCAGTATATTTTCTAACCTTTTGGCAAGGATAATGGTAAAAAGCTTATAGTCCTGATTTAGTACACTGATTGGTCTGTAGTTGGAGCACTCTAGTTTATCCTTTTCAGGTTTAGGTATAACTGCAATGACCCCTTCTCTCCAGGAGGGGGGATTTCCCCTGTGTGGAGGACATAATTAAATGTTTTCAGGAGGAGAGGAGATAGTTGCTGTTTAAAGGTTTTGTACCACTCTGCTGTATAGCCATCAGCTCCTGGGGATTTGTTAGCTTTAAGTTTCATAATTGCTTTTTCCAATTCTTTAGGATGTAGTTCTGACAGTAGTGTTTTATTTTGTGACTCCGTAAGTTGGGGAAGGTTTAATGTGTTTAGGAATGCCTCGGATGCGTTTTTATGCTTTTTGTGGGAGTATAAGTTCTTATAGTAATTCTCGAAGCTTTTAAGAATATCCTGAATTCTGAATTTTATTTCCTTTGATACTGGGTCTCTGATTTTGTAGATTGCTCTTTCTGTTTGATGTTTCCTCAATTTATAGGCTAACAATTTTGCCGATTTACTGCCTGCTTCATAGTATTTTTGTTTCAAAAATGTAAGTTTCTTCTGGATTTCTATTGTGTAGATCTCATTTATTTGGTTTTTAATTTCCTTAATCTTGAGCGAGTCAGTAGAATGAGTGTTGCCTTTGTGTTCTTTTTCTAGGTTCCTAAGTTCTGACTCTAATGTGGATAGTTTTTCTTGTCTTAGTTTCTTTTGGGTTGCCAGTTTTGCAATAATCTTTCCTCTTATTACAGCTTTGCATGCATCCCACAGTATTAAAGGGGATACTTCTCCATTATCGTTATCTTCCAAATATCTGAGAATATCTGATTCCAATTCATCTTTCAATGGTCCTTTCAGGACATTTGAATTTAACCTCCAAGAAAATGTATTATTTGTGTATTTTTGGATATTTAAGTCCATGTAGATCGGACTGTGGTCAGAGAGATCCATCAGTCCTATTTTACATGTTTTTACTCTTCCAATGTCTCTATTAAACATAAAAAAATAGTCAATCCTTGAGTAAGATGAATGTGGAGTTGAGTAAAATGTATAGTCTTTTACACTGGGGTTGAGTTCCCTCCACACGTCACAGATTCCCATTTCTTTTAGTAGCATCTGAGTCTTCCTGTTTTGGGTGTTATTTTGATGTGGAGAATTACCAGAAGCATCCCAGTATGGATTCAGTCTAAGATTGAAGTCCCCACCACATATCACTAAACCTTGAGCTTTAGTTATCATTAGGTCGAATACATTTTTATAAAATTTCCAGTTAGCCCCTGGGGGAGCATACACATTCAGCAGGGTGATATCTTCTCCCTCTAGCCGCCCAGTTACCAAACTGTATCTCCCTTCTTTATCTTTGTGTTCTGATTTTTTTTCAAATGTAATTTTGGTTGATATCAATGTCGCTACTCCCCTCCTCCTCCCTGATTTATATGAAGATGAAGAGATCATTTTAAACCCTTGTCTACTGAGTTTATTGTGTTCCACGTCTGATAGGTGGGTTTCTTGTAAAAGTATTATTCCTGCTTTGTCTTTTTTCATTTTGCCTAGAATCTTGGATCTTTTAACTGGATTCAGGATTCCTTTTACATTATATGAAATTATTTTGGTTACACCCTGTTTCTCCATTGTGTTGTTTTGTTTAGTATAACTGTGTGGTGGCCCTCATTTGTGCTACTCAGAAACTGAAAGAACATTAAAAACAAGAAAAACATTAAGAACATAGTGTATAAAACTTTAAAACAAAAAGCTGTCCGAAGAACTTCCTGAGCTGAGGTCTTTTTAAAGACCCTGTAAGAGCCGTGATGGAGTGAAGGCCCTGAGGGAAATTCCTCAAACTCTGTTACGTGTTGAGGGCCCTCTCTTACCCCTGTAAGTTGTCCCATGCTTTTAACGTGAGTTTCAGAACCCAATCCAAACTTGTAATGATTTTTTTTTTCCTTTTATGCCTAAACCCTGTGAAATTGTGTGCACCCTCCCACCCCCATCACATCAAACATTCACGCAAAAACAGTATTTGTTAGTATGAGGAGAACATGTGGATTATTGTCACATTTCTATTTTAACAAGTTTTTTTTTTTTTTTTATTACGAAGACTTATTTGTTTCAAATATTATGACTGTTCCATGAAATGTTTTACCACATGCTGAATACGCATCTCCTTTAATGTTTGTTACCTTGTATGAGGGGGGTTGGATGTGCGGATTGATTCAAGAGAAAAAAAAAAAAAGGTCGCTATTCCAACCTGAAAACGGATAGTTTATCCGCGACGCTCTGGCGCTGGGTTTCCCGCTGCTGGTCCGTGGATTTTGAAGGTCTTTGTGTTGTCCATGTTTGCGCTTTGATCTTCTCACTCGGGTCTGCTGCGGGTTTAAATACCGTTACCGGGAGCCCTCTTTTCGCCATGTCAGCTGTTGCTTCTTCCGCCGAATTATAGAGACACGTTTCATCGCCGTAGAAGACCCTTAACTTCGCAGGAAATGGAGTCTGAAAGCGCAATTTCTTCTCTCTTAACACCTTTTTCGCGTCATTGTATTCCCTGCGCTTTTTAAGGACCTCCGGGGCGTAATCGTGTTCCACGTAGACTTTTCTCTCCTGGTGCATAAATCCTTTTTTCTGTCAGGCCAGTCTTACAACCTCTTGTTTTATTTTGAAATTGGAAAATCTTACCAACACCGAACGTGGAGGCGCTTCCGCCGCCGGCCTAGTGGCTAATGAACGATGTGCCTTTTCTATCTTCAAGTCGGTGGTTTGTGGAATATCCAATTTCTCTCTTAGTAAGGATTCCACGCATTCTGCCATTGAGTTAAAACCGTTTTCGGCTCCTTCTATCAGACCATGAATTCTTATGTTGTCTCTTCTTTGTCTTCCTTCTTGGTCGGTTAGCTTAGCCTCTATAGATGCTTGTCTTTTCAATTCAATTCAATTCAACTTTATTTATATAGCGCCATTTCACAACAACAGTCATCTCATAGCACTATCAACTGTAGGGAGGACCCCCACAGTTGCAGAAAGACCCCAGCAATCAGGCGATCCCCTGTGAGCAAGCACTTGGCGACGGTGGAGAGGAAAAACTCCCTTTTAACAGGAAGAAACCTCCAGCAGAACCAGGCTCAGGGAGGGGCAGTCATCTGCTGCGACTGGCTGGGGGGTGAGGGGACAGAGAAGAAGAAAAGAACAGACATGTAGAGAGCAAACAGCACGATGGGGACTCAATCTACGGGAGAGAACAAACAAATGTTAATGACCAGCAAAAAAAAAATATTTCATAGAGAGTGAGGATGTTACGACCTGAACTATCTTTTCTCTGCGTTCAGGTTGTCCAGTTTCGCTCCTGCTTCGGGGTAGTCCGTGCCGGGTCTTCCATGGCCCGCTCTTTGACAGCGCCCAGCTGATTGCCAGCTGTCTAGTTCAGCTGCGCTGGGACAGCTCTCTCCTATTCCCAATCATCTCCCCCATTTAAGCGAGCAGCCGAGAGTTACTCGTCGCTGCGACCTCGCTATGGGAAGACGTTCCTTGTGTTTCCCACGACTGTTAGCTCCTACGACTAGCTTCAGTCCGCCGTTACCTCGGCGCTTCACCCAAAGTAAGTGTTGCGACTCGCCGTGTATTTTTCCCTCGCCGCCTCTCTAGCCTTTCTCCCTGGGTGGTATGTTACCCTTAGTTCTGTGTGTGTTTTAGCCCCACGTGGCTCTTTACTTTTCTGTTCGTTATTTAGTGTAGTGTGTGCTTTGTTAATAAACTACGCTAACTCACTGGTCGCCCTCGTATCTCCTTTCCTGGCTCGTGAGAGCCAGAGTTATGACAGTAGGTCGCAGCCATAGTGAGACGGCCGCGACCGTGAGTTGGCTGTAAGGACTCAACGCCTTTTTTTCTCTTCCTCTGGGTACGGGCGAGCCAGTATCATGTCTCCTTCCAAGAGACTCATGCGGCACCCAGGCCACGATCTCTCGGAGACTCTGGACCTTGTGGACGGAACGTTGTTCACCACGGACCTCTACGATGCCCCCAGCGAGATACGCTGGCGCCTGGAGCTCGCCGAGGGTATGCTTAACTGCTTTTCTCGCTACTTCCTTCTCCCCGAGGTTAAGGCGAGGAGGGCAGACATCTCTGTGGCCTGGGAGAGGCTCCGTAGGCTGGAGGAGAACTCCGGCAGGAAGCCGAGGACAGAACGCCTTCGCTCCTCGCTTCGGAATCCCGCTCCTGCCGCCGATCCAGTCCAGGAGTTCGCCTCACCCAGGGGTGATCCCCAGGATAGAGTGACGTCAACCGGGTTTCCCCCGGAGAAGATGAGAATGACAGCGATGCGCATTGCGGATCGAGTGGCAGCCACTTCTTCCGCCGCCGTTCCCCCCGTAGCCATGAAGAACGTGATTGCAGCGGTCAGGCTGGTCGAGAAGAACCCGGAGCTGAACGATTATCCGGAATACGCTGACCTGTTGGCTTTGCTCATCGCACAGGAGCGGCGTTTTCCCGACCTCACGTTCAGAAGACGTCGCTCCCAAATTCCCCACTCATCTCAGCGAGAGTCCCGTCCGGATCCCGCTCCAGGAAACCACACGAATTCCGCCTCCCAGCCTGCTGTTGCTCCCGTGTCTCGCCGAAGAAGTGAATCAGCTGCTCCCGCTCCTGGGCCCGCTCTCCCCGCTGTCCCGTCAGCTTTGGGCCCCCAGCTCTCCTCAGCTGTTTCACCCCCCTCTTCGTCATTCACTCCGGCCGCTGGGAGAAGCGCAAATTCATCTCCAGGTGTTCCAGGTCCCGATCCGGTGCGGGTAGCACCGCCTCATCTGTCCGGGGGGTTCCCCACTTCTATCCGGTTGGGAGAAGAGAGACTCGAGTCCCTTGTAGTGGGTTCCACCGGCCCTCCGGGAATCAGGCAAGTGTCCTTTCATTCTCCTCCCATTATGAGTGAATTGCCTTGTTTGATTCCTGGGGGAGGAGTTCAGGGTTCACAGTCCCCTGAGCTCTCTCCTCCCGCTGCAAAAACTGAATATGAACCTGCGTCCTCTGTGTCTCTTCCCCTTGAATGTGCCCCGGTGCCAGGTGTACACCGCTGCGCGAGGAGGAGGCGGCCTGCGGCCCTGGAGGGTTTTGCCCCAGCCCCGCAGCCACGTTATGGGCAGAGGAGAAGGTCGAACTGCCTGTTGGAGCCAGCACCGACGATTAAGCGTCCCCGGGTCTCCACGGAGGAATGGTTCGGCCCAGCAGAGTCCAGATCTCCTGCCCCCACGCCAGGTGGGCTGTCGACGCGGTCTTCGGCGTTTGGAGGTCGTTTGACTGTGGAAACCATCATGCCGGCTGCGGAGCCATTCGCAGTTGAGTTGGAGCCGGAGAACGGAGTCCTGCACGCTGAGCCCGGAGCATCGAAGTCCTGGATGGCGGTAGAACCCGAGATCAGGCAAGTGCTCTATTTTGTTTTTCTCTTCTCTATTCTGGAGCATTATTGCCTGTCTCTCGGGGGGGTGGGCCGGGTGCAGCCGTCTGCTGCGCTCGAGCCTGTTCCGCCGGGCTCTGCCGCTGCCGGTGATCCTGATCCCGGTTCCTTTTGTCCCTCTGAGCCTCTCCCCAGGGTCACCGGAGACGAACCTGCTCTGGGTGCCATCTCGGAGGTTCCGGTTCCCTGCACGGTGTTCGCCTCAGATGCTGCGCCCGGGAGTGCTGTCTCGGTCCAGCTGGAGTCCACCGGGAGTGCTGTCTCGGTCCAGCTGGAGTCCACCGGGAGTGTTTCGCCGGTCCAGCTGGAGTCCACCGGGAGTGCTGTCTCGGTCCAGCTGGGGTCCACCGGGAGTGCTGTCTCGGTCCAGCTGGGGTCCACCGGGAGTGTTTCGCCGGTCCAGCTGGGGTCCACCGGGAGTGTTTCGCCGGTCCAGCTGGGGTCCACCGGGAGTGTTTCGCCGGCCCGATCGGGGTCCACCGGGGGTGCTGCGCCGGCCCGATCGGGGTCCACCGGGGGTGCTGCGCCGGCCCGGGTAACGGTTAGTGTGGGAGCTGGAGGATTGTGTTCGCCTGACGTCAGGCTGACTTCGTCCCTTGCCTCCATCATTTCTCCTCCTGCCGCTGTTGGGGTTCCTCTCACCCGGGCCAGTTTCCCCCACCCTTGTTGCCATTAGATGGCAGGCTAACTTTGCCCCTGGCCTCCATCTCTTCTCCCCCTACTACTGTGGGGGGTTTTCTCACCTGGGTCAGTTTCCTCCTGCCTTTTCCCTCAGGGAGGAAGCTGCACCAAGACTTCTCCCTCAGCTCTCCGTGGTCTGAGGTCACGGGACGACCGCCTGGGAAGCCATCTGGCTGGTTCGGTGATCTGGGTCGGCCTCCGGAGAAACTGTGTCTCCTAGCCTGGGACTCGGGTAGGCCACCCGAACTGGTGTTGTGGTTCCTGGCCTGGTGGAGTTCGGGCCGCCCGCCGGACAAGCTGTCATCGCCTGCCCCGCTCCACCTGCTGACGTCCTGGAAGAATTGACTGACTGTTTGTTGCCTTGCGTTTGATTGTCCTCCCTAATTTAATACTTTTCAGGACATCAAAGAACTCTCTGCCCTAGAGTCCTTATTGTGGGGTTATCCCAGTTAAAATTTCCTTGGACTATTTTCTTTGTTTTATAATCCCAGTATGATCCTATTCTAATTTCTCCTTAAGTAGCATTTGCTTCACATTGCCTGGCCTCATTCCGAGTAGTCTTGTTTTTCTGTATTTATATCCTCCTCCAGACTGTTTAGTGACACTTTTGTGCTAATACGTGTTTGAGGAGTTGTTCCTTTTGTATTTTTATCTTCATGCCAATTTGCAGTTCCAGGCTCTATTTTTGGATCTTATGCCCGGTTTGCATCCTTTGTATATTCTGTTTTGGTCGGGGTTTACTTGTGTAAGTCTATTTTAACCATATGTTCAGAGTTTTGTAGTTTTTGGCCTTTGGGACATGGGTTTTTTTTTTTTTTTTTATTGTCCTCACCCTAAGTTATTGTGAACTTTTTCCATGACTGTGTCGCTATGTTTCTGCATTTTGGTTCTTGTCGTTTCTCCCCACCCCCTGTGGTCACCTGCACAGACCGTCTGGCCTCTGCAGGGGAGGGGGTGATGGTTTTTTTTTTTTGGGGGGGGGGTTAAGATTATTATGGTATCTGACCCTATACTGTATCTAGGTTTTTTTTTTTTTTTTTTTTCCCTGCCTCCTTTTTCTGGTCTCTCCCTTTCTCCCAGATCTGGCCCCCACCGCCCTCCCTGGTCTTCCCTCGGGGGGGGGGGGGGGGGGGTTAGGCCGCTCCAGGAGGCGCGGCTCGGGGGAGGAGTACTGTCACGACCTGAACTATCTTTTCTCTGCGTTCAGGTTGTCCAGTTTCGCTCCTGCTCCAGGGTAGTCCGTGCCGGGTCTTCCATGGCCCGCTCTTTGACAGCGCCCAGCTGATTGCCAGCTGTCTAGTTCAGCTGCGCTGGGACAGCTGTCTCCTATTCCCAATCATCTCCCCCATTTAAGCGAGCAGCCGAGAGTTACTCGTCGCTGCGACCTCGCTATGGGAAGACGTTCCTTGTGTTTCCCACGACTGTTAGCTCCTACGACTAGCTTCAGTCCGCCGTTACCTCGGCGCTTCACCCAAAGTAAGTGTTGCGACTCGCCGTGTATTTTTCCCTCGCCGCCTCTCTAGCCTTTCTCCCTGGGTGGTATGTTACCCTTAGTTCTGTGTGTGTTTTAGCCCCACGTGGCTCTTTACTTTTCTGTTCGTTATTTAGTGTAGTGTGTGCTTTGTTAATAAACTACGCTAACTCACTGGTCGCCCTCGTATCTCCTTTCCTGGCTCGTGAGAGCCAGAGTTATGACAGAGGAAAGGAGTGAGGCCCAGTGCATTACTGGAGGTCCCCCGGCTGACTAAACCTATTAGCAGCATAACTAAGGGAGGGTTCAGAAACACATGATCCCTCCCTAATTGTAGGCTATATCAAAAAGGTAGGTTTTAGCCCTATTCTTAAAAACAGAGATCGAGTCTGACTCCTGAATCCAGATTGGCAGCTGATTCCACAGGAGAGGAGCTTGATAACTGAAGGCTCTGCCTCCCATTGTACTTTTGGAGATTCTAGGTATTACAAGTAAACCTGCATTTTGGGAGCGTAGTGCTCTGTTAGGATGATACGGTAGTATCAGATCTTTTAAATAAAAAGGAGCCTGATTGTTTAGAGCTTTGTAAGTAAGAAGAAGGATTTTAAACTTAATTCTAAACTCTATGGGAAGCCAATGAAGGGAGGCCAGAACCGGAGAGATATGATCTCTCTTTCTAGTACCTGTTAAAACTCTTGCTGCAGCATTTTGGATCAGCTGAAGACTTTTTAAAGATGTTTTAGGACAGCCTGATAATAAAGAATTACAATAATCTAATCTCGAGCTAACAAAAGCGTGGATCAGCTTCTCAGCATCACTCTGAGACAAGATGCTCCTAATCTTGGCAATATTACGCAAATGATAGAAGGCAGTCTTAGAAACAAATTTAATATGTGAATTGAAGGACAAATCCTGATCAAAAATAACTCCAAGGTTCCTCACAGAGCTATTAAGAGAAAGAGTAACTGCATCCAAACTGAAAGTTTGATTTGGAAAGGAATTTCTAAGGTTTTTTGGACCAACAAGAATGACTTCAGTCTTATCTGAATTTAATAGCAGGAAATTACAAGTCATCCAAACTTTGATTTCCTTAAGACAGGCTTCTAACTTGGCTAATTGATTAGTATCATCTGGCTTCATTGACAGGTATAATTGTGTGTCATCTGCATAACAGTGAAAATGTATACAGTGCTTTCTAATAATGTTGCCTAACGGAAGCATATATAAACTAAAAAGAGTAGGGCCAAGCACAGATCCCTGTGGAACTCCATGACTGAGCTTTGAGCTGAGAGAAAACTCATCATTTACATGAACAAACTGGAACCTATCAGATAAATAAGATCTAAACCACTGCAACGAAGTTCCATTAAGTCCAACATAGTGTTCTAATCTATCAAGTAGAATATTATGATCAATAGTATCAAAAGCTGCACTAAGATCTAAAAGGACAAGTACAGAAACTAGTCCATTATCAGATGCAATGAGGAGGTCGTTAGTGACCTTCGCTAAGGCTGTTTCAGTGCTATGATGGATTCTAAACCCAGATTGAAACTCCTCAAATAAACCATTTCCCTGCAGGTGGTCAAATAATTGCGTAGCAACAACTCTTTCTAAGATTTTTGAAATGAAAGGGAGATTAGAGATTGGTCTATAGTTAGCTAAAGCTCCTGGATCTAGCATTGGCTTTTTGAGTAAGGGTTTAATTGCAGCCGTTTTAAAAGCCTGCGGTACATGGCCTAAAGTTAATGAAGAATTGATTATATGAAGAATAAAGCTACCAATAAGTGGGAAGACTTCTTTAAATAACCTGGTAGGAATAGGGTCTAAAAGACAAGTTGAAGGTTTGGATGAGGAAACTATTTTGTCTAACTCACAAAGGTCGATTGGAGTAAACTCATCAAGACAGACATCAATAGAAGGAGTTGTAGTAGTTACAGTATTTAAGTTAACTGTGGGAAGAATCTGATTGATTTTATCTCTGATGGATGAAATTTTATTATTGAAAAAGTTCATAAAGTCCTGACTAGTAAGCTCTAAGGGAATGCTAGGATTGACAGAGTCCTGACTCTTTGTCAACCTGGCTACAGTACTGAAAAGAAACCTGGGATTATTCTTGTTCTCTTCTATTAATGCAGAGTAATAACTCGTTCTAGCTTTTCTAAGAGATTTTTTATAAATTAAAAGATGATTTCTCCAAGCTAAATAGATTTCATCTAAATTAGTAGAGCGCCATTTTCTTTCTAATTGACGAGTCTTCTGTTTTAAGGTACGAGTTTCTGTGTTGAACCAAGGAGTTAAAAATCTCTGATTAGACTTTTTCTTTTTTAAGGGGGCCACCAAGTCTAGAGCCTGATGCAGAGAAGCTGAAACACTATCCACCATGTTATCAATTACAGAAGGAGCAAGCTGTCTATAGCTTATTTCCGTTGTGTTGACACATGGCATAGAGGAAACAATCTGCATAAATTTGGAAACAGCATCATCTGAGAGGCATCTACTGTGATAATATTTTTCTTTAGGAGCCAAATAGTCAGAAATAGTAAAATCAAAGGTTAACAGACAATGGTCTGACAGTACAGGGTTATGAGGAGACACTACAAGATTTTCTATTTCTATGCCATATGTCAGAACAAGGTCCAATGTATGGTGGAGGTAATGAGTAGAATTTCCTACTTTCTGAGAAAACCCAATCGAGTCTAATATTGAATTTAAAGCCACATTAAGGCAGTCACTATCTACATCCACATGTATATTAAAGTCCCCTACTATAATTATTCTATCAGATTTCAGCACTAAATCAGCTAAGAAATCAGGAAATTCGGATAAAAATTCTGAATAGGTTGATGGGGGACGATAAACTATGGCAAATAAAATTGGGTTTAACCTGGAATTGCTAAAGTGCCCAATACTGAGGACCAGGCCCTCAAAGGAATTATAACATGTTTTTTGTTTTACATTAACTAGTAATTTGGAATGGTAAATTGATGCTACTCCTCCTCCACGACCAGAACTTCTGGGATTTTGACAGTTTAAATAACCAGAGGGAGTTGATTCATTTAAACCTACATAATCCTCTTGTCCTAACCAAGTCTCTGTAAGGGAAATTAAATCAATCTGATGATCAATTAACAGATCATGGACTAACAGAGACTTGGAAGTTAGAGACCTAATATTTAATAAACCACATTTAATTTTTAAATTATGAGGAGGAACAGAGGCCAAATCATTCAATTTAGAGGCTTTATGTTTAATTTGAGTTTTACCAATATTTTGCTTTATCACTTTGGGATGCTTATACATTATATTTTTATTTACTTTGGAGGGAGCAGACAACGATTCTCTGATGGGGAAGACAGGGGCTAAGCTGAGGGGTGGCGGATGAAGAGGAGCTGCAGAGAGGCGTGTAAGACTGCGACTCTGCTTCCTGGTCCCAACTCTGAGTAGTCAGGGTTTTGGAAATTTGGATAAAAAAGATGCCAGATTGTTAGATAAATGAGAAGCACCATCCAAAGTGGGATGAATGCTGTCTCGTCTCATAAGACCAGGTTTTCCCCAAAAAGAGCTCCAATTGTCAATGTAGCCCACGTCATTTTTAGGACACCACACAGACAGCCAGCGGTTCAAGGATGACGAGCGACTAAACATGTCATCACTGGTCAGATTGGGGAGGGGCCCAGAGAATACTACAGTGGCTGACATCGTTTTTGCAAAGTCACACACCGATTCTATATTAAGTTTCGTGACTTCCGACTGCCGGAGACGGATGTCATTAATGCCGGTGTGAATAACAATTGTGGAATATTTACAGTTACTTTTAGCCAGCATTTTCAAATTTGACTCGATGTCGGCTGCTCTGGCCCCAGGAATGCATGTGACTATGGCCGATGGAGTCTCTAGGTTCACGTTTCTGACTACAGAGTCGCCAATGATCAGAGTTTTTTCCTCAGCGGGTGTGTCGCTGAGCGGGGAAAAACGATTAGAAACGTGAACAGGTTGGTGGTGAACCGGGGCTTTGCGACTAGGCTTCCTTCTCACCGTCACCCACCCAGTCTCCTCGCTGCAGAGGAGAGCCGGGGAACCGGTGACAGGGGGGCCTAAGCTAGCTAGCTCCGCTGCAGCTAATGGGCGTCTGTCGAGATTAACTGGCGCAGACGGTGTTTCAATGCAGCGGAGCCGGGATTCCAAATCAGACAACCTCGCCTCGAGCGCCTCAAAAAGACAACATTTATTACATTTACCGTTATCACTAAAAGAGGCAGAGGTGTAGCTAAACATCTGACAGAGAGAGCACACCAGAGGAGGAGAGGAAAGAGAGGTAGTAGCCATAGCTAGTGGCTCGAGAGCTGGAGAGCAAACCACACAGGCAGACAGCAAAACAGGAAGTGACGATACGTTACCACAAGGAAGTGACGATCAAGTGACGATCCAGCGTAGGTCCAGCACAGAATCTTCGAGCACTTTTATTCGTTCCTCTGTTTCCAAGATTCGGTTCTCGGCCTGGTCCACTCTGCTGTTTGTCCTTTTCAATTCTTCTCTGAATTCCCGAAATTCGGCCGTAACTTCTCGGCGAAATCATCGTAGCTCCTCAAATAGTGATTTCAGGCTAACCTTTTTGTTAGCTATCACCAGTTCCTCGTCTTCTGAACGGAGATCTTCCAGTTCAGATTCTCCGGCCGATACGTGTCCTGGCCTGGAGAATTTCAGTTTCGTCTGTTTTCCTTTTGACATGATGAATTTGTCTTTTGATTTTCACTCCTCCAAAAATCCGTTAAGTTTGATTTTCAAGGTGTTATCCTGGATTGGGTCTGAGAGCTTCAGTGTTAAGCTGCAGTCGCCATGGCGTCCAGACCGGAAGTCATCTCATCATGTTTTTAATGTTGCAGCATGGCACCGAGACAAATTCCTAGTTTGTGTACTACATGAACAATGGCAATAAATCTGATTCTGATTCTGATTCTGAAATCAAATCAAATCAAATCATACTTTACTGTCATATTTCTGTGCATACAACTGTAGTGCAGGCAAGATGAAATTGCGTTTCTCTCGGCATCCATATAAGAAGCAGCATGATTAAGACACACTCCCACATAGCTCCACCCCCCACCCCCACCCCCATCCATTCACACATCCCTGAGACATACTTGGGGAAAAAGAATAACTAACTATAATATACAAAATGTCTGTAGGTGCAGTAGTGTGTATGAGAGATTCCGGGTCAGCTGTTCAGCATCCTGACAGCTTGTGGAAGGAAGCTGTTGATCAGTCTGGTGGTTCTGCCTCTGATGCTCCGGAACATAATCCCAATAAAGAAAACAACTTGGAAAAACCCTGATTATATGCAAGAAAGAACATACATAAATGTATGTAAATGCTTATTTAACAAAACAAACACAACCCAAGTATATTAATAATCATAAAAAGAAAAACAAAGTGAGATTTAGCTCCGTGAGGACAATATGCACAGAGCTGAGCAGATTTTGGTCTTATGAGACGAGACAGCATTCATCCCACTTTGGATGGTGCTTCTCATTTACCTAACAATCTGGCATCTTTTTTATCCAAATTTCCAAAACCCTGACTACTCAGAGTTGGGACCAGGAAGCAGAGTCGCAGTCTTACACGTCTCTCTGCAGCTCCTCTTCAGCCGCCACCCCTCAGCTTAGCCCCTGTCTTCCCCATCAGAGAATCGTTGTCTGCTCCCTCCAAAGTAAATAAAAATATAATGTATAAGCATCCCAAAGTGATAAAGCAAAATATTGGTAAAACTCAAATCAAACATAAAGCCTCTAAATTGAATGATTTGGCCTCTGTTCCTCCTCATAATTTAAAAATTAAATGTGGTTTTGTGGCGGTTCGTTTTAACCCCACAACAGACTAAGGACACTCAGCCCTCTTTTCTCTGTTTTTCTGCTGCATTACTGAGAAGCAATGTGCCATTCATGTATTTGTGATGCAAACATGCATGTGTTGTGATGTAATGCGCCATTCTGTATAGTGTGCATATGGCTTGTCCTTACTGTGCTTTTTCTGAGCATCTTAGATGTGCTTTGGTGTATTAATGTCTACAGGTAGATGAGTTTCTTCTGTCTCACCTATGTGATGTTAATCGATGCCTTTCATCCTTTGTACTCATGTGTCCTGTCCTTACTGTGACCTAGAGACTCAGATCAATATGTAGATGTGCTTGTTAGCCTCTTCGTCTTGCACTTAGAGCGAGGTCTAGCTAATCTGCCCATTGTGATGTATGGCTTACAAATGCAAATACCTCCTGCCTGTTCTGTTGTCCCTTTGATCATTCTAGACTGTGGGGTATGTCTTTTTGATGTATTGTTATGATCAAGTATTTAAGGTGCAACTCTGTAACGCAATCTCTCTTTCTTACTCTCTCACTCTGATCCTGCAACTGGCGGACACACTGTGTCTGCCTCTCCTGCTCTGAGAGCCTAGGGATCCCGCTCTGGGCTGCTCCACTATGCACCGGAGAGGGGATCCCGTGAAGGCGACATGATTAATAAAACCTGCTTAAAACCACAGCACAGCTGCTTATTTTTTCATGCCGCTTCAGTTTATTAAATATTAGGTCTCTAACTCCCAAGTCTCTGTTGGTCCATGATCTGTTAATTGATCATCAGATTGATTTAATTTCCCTTACAGAGACTTGGTTAGGGCAAGAGGATTATGTTGGTTTAAATGAATCAACTCCCTCTGGTTATTTAAACTGTCAAAATCCCAGAAGTTCTGGTCGTGGAGGAGGAGTAGCAACAATTTACCATTCCAAATTACTAATTAATGTAAAGCAAAAAACATGTTATAATTCCTTTGAGGGCCTGGTCCTCATTATTGGGCACTTTGGCAATTTTAGGCTAAACCCAATTTTATTTGCTATAGTTTATCATCCCCCATCAACCTATTCAGAATTTTTATCCTAATTTGCTGATTTCTTAGCTGATTTAGTGCTGAAATCTGATAGAATAATTATAGTAGGGGACTTTAATATACATGTAGATGTAGATAGTGACTGCCTTAATGTGGCTTTTAATTCAATATTAGACTCGATTGGGTTTTCTCAGAAAGTAGGAAATTCTACTCATTACCTCCACCATACATTGGACCTTGTTCTGACATATGGCATAGAAATAGAAAATCTTGTAGTGTCTCCTCATAACCCTGTACTGTCAGACCATTGTCTGTTAACCTTTGATTTTACTATTTCTGACTATTTGGCTCCTAAAGAAAAATATTATTACAGTAGATGCCTTTCAGATGATGCTGTTACTAAATTTATGCAGATTGTTTCCTCTATGCCAGGGGTGGGCAATCATGTGCCATGGAGGGCCATTCTACTGCAGGTTTTCTGTTCCACCCAGTCTCTTCAGCAGGTGTTTTCAATGATTAGCAATCCTTGAAGCTGGTCAGGGCACACACCTGCTGAAGAGACTGGGTGGAACAAAAAACCTGCAGTGGAATGGCCCTCACTGCCCACCCCTGCTCTATGCCATGTGTCAACACAACGGAAATAAGCTATAGACAGCTTGCTCCTCCTGTAATTGATAACATGGTGGATAGTGTTTCAGCTTCTCTGCATCAGACTCTAGACTTGGTGGCCCCTTTAAAAAAGAAAAAGTCTAATCAGAGATTTCTAACTCCTTGGTTCAACACAGAATCTCGTAGCTTAAAACAGAAGACTCCATCCATCCATCCATCCATCCATCTGGCAGCAGTTCAAGCAGAGAAGCCCAGACTTCCCTCTCCCCAGCCACCTGCTCCAGCTCTTCAGAGGGGATACCAAGGTGTTCCCAGACCAGCTGGGAGACATAGTCTCTCCACCGAGTCCTGGGTCTGCCCCGGGGTCTCCTCCCAGTGGGACGTGCCTGAAACACCTCAAGTGGGAGGCGTCCAGGAGGCATCCTAATCAGATGCCCATACCACCTCAACTGACTCCTTTCAATGTGGAGGAGCAGCGGTTCTACTCTGAGCCTCTCCCGGTTGACTGAGCTCCTCACCCTATCTCTGAGGGTGAGTCCAGCAATCCTACGGAGAAAGCTCATTTCAGCCGCTTGTATCCACGATCTCGTTCTTTCAGTCATTACCCAAAGCTCGTGACCATAGGTGAGAGTAGGAACGTAGATTGACTGGTAAATCGACAGCTTTGCCTTAGAACTAAGCTCCCTCTTCACCACAACAGACCAGTACAACGTCCGCATCACTGCAGATGCTGCTCCAATCTGTCTGTCGATCTGTCGCTCCATTCTCCCCTCACTCGTGAACAAGACCCCAAGATACTTAAACTCCTCCACTTGGAGCAGGAGCCTGTCCCCAACCCGGAGAGGACAATCCACCTTTTTCGGGCTGAGGACCATGGACTCGGACTTGGAGGTGCTGATTCTCATCCCAGCCGCTTCACACTCAGCGGCAAACCGTCCCAGCAAGAGCTGTAGGTCATTGCTGGATGAAGCCAACAGGACAACATCATCTGCAAACAACAGAGATGAGATCCAGTGGTCACCAAGCATGACACCCTCCATTCCCTGGCTGCGCCTAGAAATCCTGTCCATAAAAATTATGAACAGGATCGGTGACAAAGGGCAGCCCTGGCGGAGTCCAACTCTCACTGGGAATGAGTCCGACTGAATGTTGGCAATACGAACCAAACTCTCACAACGGTCGTACAGAGACCGAATAGCTCATAACAACAAGCCCGATACCCCATACTCCCGAAGCACCCCCCACAAAAATCCATGAGGGACGCGGTCAAATGCCTTCTCCAAGTCCACAAAACACATGTAAACTGGTTGGGCAAACTCCCACGAACCCTCGTGAATTCTCGAGAGGGTTAAAGAGCTGGTCCGATGTGCCACGGCCAGGACGAAAACCACATTGCTCCTCCTGAATCCGAGGTTCGACCAATGGCTGGACTCTCCTCTCCAGTACCTTGGCATAGACCCTCCCAGGGAGGCTGAGGAGTGTGATCCCTCTAAAGTTGGAGCACACCCTCCGGTCCCCTTTTTTAAAGAGAGGAACCACCACCCCAGTTTGCCATGCCAAAGGCACTGCCCCCAACCTCCACGCAATGTTGCAGAGGCGTGTCAACCATGACAACCCAACAACATCTAGGGCCTTGAGGTACTCAGGGCGAATCTCGTCCACCCCCGGGGCCCGGTCACAAAGGAGATTTTTAACCACCTTGGCGACCTCAGCCCCTGTGATAGGCGAGTCATCCCCCTCGTCCCCAAACCCTGTTTCAACTGTGGAAGGCGTATCAGTGGGATTGAGGAGATCCTCGAAGTATTCCTTCCACCACCCGACGATGTCTCCAGTTGAAGTCAACAGTGTCCCATCCGCACCATTCACAGTGTGGACGGGGAGCTGCTTTCCCCTCCTGACCCGCCGGACAGTTTGCCAGAATCTCTTTGAGGCCGACCGAAAGTCTTGTTCCATGGCCTCACCGAACTCCTCCCATACCCGGGTTTTTGCTTCAGCAACCACCCGAACTGCACTCCGCTTGGCCTGCCGGTACACCTCAGCTGCTTCGGGAGTCCCACAAGCCAACCAAGCTTGATAGGACTCCTTCTTCAGCTTAATGGCCCCCCTCACCACTGGTGTCCACCACTTGGTTCAGGGGTTGCCACCACGAGATGCACTGACCACCGTGCGGCCGCAGCTCTGGGCCGCCGCTTCAACAACAGAGGTGGAGAACATGGCCCATTCAGACCCCATGTCTCCAGACTCCCTCGGAATGTGGTTGAAGTTCTTCCGGAGGTGGGAGTTGAAGACCTCCCGGACAGGGGCCTCAGCCAGACACTCCCAGCACACCCTCACTATACGTTTGGGTCTACCAAGTCTGAATGGCTTCCTCCCCTGCCATCGGATCAAACTCACCACCAGGTGGTGATCAGTTGACAGCTCTGCACCTCTCTTTACTCGGGTGTCCAAGACATACGGTCGCAGGTCTGATGATACGATAACAAAATCGATCATTGACCTGCGACCTAGGGTGTCCTGGTGTCAGGTGCACATATGGACACCCTAATGCTTGAACATGGTGTTCGTTATGGACAGACTGTGGTTAGCACAGAAGTCCAATAACTGAACACCACTCGGGTTCAGATCGGGCAGGCCGTTCCTCCCAATCACCCCCCTCCAGGTTTCACTGTCATTGCCCACGTGCGCATTGAAGTCCCCCAGTAGGACAATGGAGTCTCCAAGAGGAGCACCCTCCAGCACCCCAGTCACAGACTCCAAAAAGGGTGGGTACTCTGAAACATCATTTGGTGCATAGGCACAAATGATGGTCAGGACCCGTTTCCCAACCCGAAGGCGCAGGGAAGCAACTCTTTTGTCCACCGGGGAAAACTCCAATATAGAGGCAGCAAGGTGGGGCTATATAAGAATACCCACCCTTGCTCGTCGCCTCTCGCCCGGGGCAACTCCAGAAAAGGCCAAGCTCCAGCCCCTCTCCAGGAGACTGGTTCCGGAACCGGAGTTGTGTGTTGAAGTGAGGTCGACTATATCTAGCCGGTATCTCTCAACCTCGTACACCAGCTCAGGCTCCTTCCCCACCAGAGAGGTGACATTCCACGTACCAAAAGCCAGTTTAGAAAGCTTGGAATCAGTCTGCCAAGGTCTCCGCCTTTGACCGCCACCTGATCCACATAGCACCGGACCCCCATGATCCCTCCTGCAGGTGGTGAGCCCACTGGAGGGCGGACCCATGTAACTCCTTCAGGCTGAGCCCGGCCGGGTCCCATGGGTGGAAACCCGGCCACCAGACGCTAGCCTTCGAGCCACTCCCCCAGGCCTGGCTCCAGGGTGGGGCCCCGGTAACCCCATACCGGGGTTACCGGGGCCCCACCCTGAGTCTGTTGGATCGTTCTTAGTCTGGCCCTTCACCCAGGACCAGTTTGTCTTGGGAGACCCTATCAGAGGCAAATTGCCCCGGACAACATAGCTCCTGGGATCACTGGGGCACGCAACCCCCCCCACCACGATAAGGTGATGATCCATGAGGGGGGACGATCCATGAGGGGGAAGACTCGTCAGTTAGAAAGAAAATAGCGCTCCACTAATTTAGATGAAATCTATTTAGCTTGGAGAAATCATCTTTTAATTTATAAAAAATCTCTTAGAAAAGCTAGAACAAGTTATTATTCTGCATTAATAGAAGAGAACTAGAATAATCCCAGGTTTCTTTTCAGCACTGTAGCCAGGTTGACAAAGAGTCAGGACTCTGTCAATCCTAGCATTCCCTTAGAGCTTACTAGTCAGGACTTTATGAACTTTTTCAATAATAAAATTTCATCCATCAGAGATAAAATCAATCAAATTCTTCCTGCAGTTAACTTAAATACTGTAACTACTACATCTCCTTCAATTGATGTCTGTCTTGATGAGTTTACTCCAATCGACCTTTGTGAGTTAGACAAAATAGTTTCCTCATCCAAACCTTCAACTTGTCTTTTAGACCCTATTCCTACCAGGTTATTTAAAGAAGTCTTCCCACTTATTGGTAGCTTTGTCTTTGTCTTTTTATACCCTTATTGATGGAGCCTTGAGTATTTTTATCATGTTTATAGTCAGCTTCATATGTGCCTGTGTTTGTGTCTATGTTGAATGTAATTTGTGGCTTGTATATATGGATGTCACCAGACTGCAAAACAAATCTACCTACGGGTACAAAAAAAGTAACCTGAACCTGAACCTGAACCTTTATTCTTCATATAATCAATTCTTCATTAACTTTAGGCCATGTACCGCAGGCTTTTAAAACGGCTGCAATCAATCAGAATCAGAATCAGCTTTATTGGCCAAGTATGCACAACAGACACAAGGAATTTGACTTTGGCTCAAAAACTTGCTCTCGTTGTTCAGGTGGAGGATTTAAATAAGATTTAAATAAGGATTCAATGACAACAGAGTATGTACAGTAAATTACAGTCTGTCCAAGTTTCTATAAAAGGATGCAAATATATACAGGAATATATCAAATCAAATCAAACTTTATTGTCATATTGCTGTACATACAACTGTAGTGCAGGCAAGATGAAATTGCGTTTCTCTCGGCATCCATATAAGAAGCAGCATGACTTAAGACACATTCCCACATAGCTCCCCCCCACCCCCACCCCCCCATCCATTCACACATCCCTGAGACATACTTGGGGAAAAAAAAGAATAGCTAACTATAATATACAAAATGTCCGTAGGTGCAGTAGTGTGTATGAGAGATTCCGGGTCAACTGTTCAGCATCCTGACAGCTTGTGGGAGGAAGCTGTTGATCAGTCTGGTGGTTCTGCCTCTGATGCTCCGGAATCGTTTACCAGATGGAAGAAGTTCAAAGTGTTTATACAGAGGGTGAGAACGGTCCTTGACAATGTTCAGTGCCCTGCTCCTACAACGGTTCTGAAAAAGTTCTTGGACAGAGGGGAGGGAGACTCCAATTACCCTCTCCGCCCCCTTGACTATCCTCTGCAGGGCTTTTTTGTCTGACATACTGCAGCTGGAGTACCATGTAGCAATGCAGTATGTCAGAACACTCTCCACCACACCTCTGTAGAAGGTCCTGAGGATGCAGATGGGGAGAGAGGCCTGTTTGAGTTTCCTCAAGAAGTGCAGTCTCTGCTGAGCTCGCTTCCTGATCTCCAAGGAATTCTTGCTCCAGGTCAGGTCCTGCGAGATCTGCACTCCGAGGAACTTGATGTTCTCCACTCTCTCCACTAAACGGCCGCCGATGCTGAGGGGGGCATGCTCAGGCTGCGACCGCCGGAAGTCGATAATCATCTCCTTCGTTTTGTCCACGTTGAGCACCAGATTGTTCTCCCTGCACCAGCCCTCCAGGTCTCTCACTTCTTCCCTGTACATTGATTCCTCATCCCTCTGGATAAGTCCCACCACCGTGGTGTCATCTGCAATCTTAATAATCTGGTTCCCCTCATGTCTGGATACACAGTCATGTGTTAGAAGTGTAAACAACAGTGGACTGAGTACACAGCCTTGAGGGGATCCGGTACTCAGCGTGACAGACTTCAGAATCAGAATCAGAATCAGGTTTATTGCCATTGTTCATGTAGTACACAAACTAGGAATTTGTCTCGGTACAATGCTGCAACATTAAACATGATAAGATAAGAGAAATAAACTATACATGTAATAAAGTGTAGGATAAGATTAAGTGATACTGGTCAACAGTTAAAATATATATTAGCCAGCAGCAGATACTGTGGAGAACTATATAGTGCAGTCGGTAATGCAGGAAGAAAACAGTGATGATTGACATGAGTCTGGTTGAGCTGCTGTACATGGTGCACGAGAGTCACTTAGTGTTCAGCAGTCTAATGGCAGAGGGGAAGAAGCTGTTCATGTGACGGGAGGTTTTAGTCTGGATGGACCGAAGTCTTCTACCAGAGGGGAGGGGGGCAAACAGTACATGACCAGGGTGTGAGGGATCGGCTATGATCCGGCCAGCACGCCTCCGGGTCCTGGAGATGTACAGATCCTGGAGAGATGGGAGCTTGCAGCCGATCACCTTCTCAGCAGTGCGCACGACGCGCTGCAGCCTTAGTCTGTCCCTGGCAGTGGCTCCTGCGTACCACACGGTTATGGAGGTGGTGAGGATGGACTCGATGATGGCTGTGTAGAACTGCACTAACATCTTGGTGGGTAGCTTGAGCTTCCTCAGCTGCCGCAGGAAGAACATCCTCTGCTGGGCTTTTTTGATGAGTGAGCTGATGGTCAGCTCCCATTTGAGGTCCCTGGTGATGGTAGTGCCTAGGAAGCGGAAGGAATCAGCAGTGGTGATGGGAGAGCCTGAGAGGGTGAGGGGGGGCAGAGGAGTAGTGACTTTCCTGAAGTCTACAATCATCTCCACTGTCTTCAGAGCGTTCAGCTGCAGGTTGTTATTGCTGCACCAGGACGCCAGCTGGGCCACCTCTCTCCTGTAGGCGGACTCGTCGCCGTTGGAGATGAGCCCGATGAGGGTGGTGTCGTCCGCAAACTTGATCAACTTGACAGACTGGTGGCTGGAGGTGCAGGAGTTGGTGTAAAGGGAGAAGAGTAGGGGGGAAAGTACACAGCCCTGGGGTGATCCGGTGCTGATGCTAGTATAGTCTGAGACAGTCTTTCCCAGCCGCACATGCTGCCTCCGGTCCGTCAGGAAGTCGATGATCCACCTGCAGAGGGAGTCAGGCACGTTGAGCAGGGACAGCTTGTCCCGGAGCAGAGCGGGGCGGATGGTGTTGAATGCGGAGCTGAAGTCCACAAACAGGATCCTGGCGTAGGTTCCCGGGGAGTCCAGGTGCTGCAGGATGGAGTGGAGGGCCAGGTTGACTGCATCGTCTACAGACCTGTTGGCTCGGTAGGCAAACTGCAGCGGGTCCAGGAGAGGGGTGGTGATGGACTTGAGGTGGGACAGGACCAGGCGCTCAAAGGACTTCATGACTACAGAGGTGAGCGCTACAGGTCTGTAGTCATTAAGTCCAGTGATCCGTGGCTTCTTGGGGACAGGGATGATGGTGGAGGATTTGAGGCAGGACGGCACGTGGCATAACTTAAGGGAGGTGTTAAAAATGTCTGTGAATACAGGAGCCAGCTGTTTCGCACAGAGTCTCAGGGTGGAGGGAGACACGCCGTCTGGGCCGGGGGCCTTGCGCGGGTTCAGTCTGGAGAACTGTTTGAGCACATCCTGCTCACTGATGATAAGGGGAGGGGGGGAGGTGGGGGGGGGTGCCTTAAATGAAGTAGGGAATGTGGAGGCTGTGGAGCTGGAGGGAGGGGGGGAGTTGGACACAGATGACGAGGTGTCAAAACGGGCATAGTGTTGGGACAGTCTCTGACAAAGGGCTTTGTCTTGTTTCCAACCCGGACAGACTGAGGTCTCTCAGTCAGAAAATCCAGGATCCAGAGACATGTGGCGGTGTTCAGACCGAGAAGGAGTAATTTCTCCATCAGTCTCTGGGGAATAATGGTGTTGAATGCTGAACTGAAATCAATGTACAGGAGTCTGGCGTAGGTGTCTTTCTGGTCCAGGTGGGTGATGACAGAGTGAAGGGTGGTGACTATAGCATCCTCCGTGGAGCGGTTTGAACGATATGCAAACTGGAGCGGGTCGTGTGATGCAGGGAGGCAGGCTGTAATGTGTGGTTTGACAAGCCGCTCAAAACACTTCATCACAATTGGTGTCAGTGCAACAGGACGATAGTCATTCAAACAGGACACCACTGGTTTCTTTGGCACCGGTACAATGATAGAGGTCTTGAAGCATCTGGGAACGATGGCCTGACTCAGGGAGATGTTATAAATGTCAGTCAGGACATCCGCCAACTCGCTCGCGCAGTCTCGGAGCACACGTCCCAGAATGTTGTCTGGACCTGCAGCTTTGCGTGGGTTGACTCTGGTTAGGGTCCTCTGTGTGTCCGCTGTGTTGATGGTAAAAGCTGGTCCGACCGATGGTGGGGGAGGGCCAGCCCTCCCTCTGATTGTCGAGTTTGATGCTTCAAACCGTGCAAAGAAGTCGTTAAGCCTGTCTGGAAGCGAAGCATCATCATCATCGACCCCCTGCCTAGGCTTAAAGCCTAGGCAGGGGGCTTGCATATGCTTGAATATGCTTGAATATGCAGTTATTCACTCAGACTATCCACACTTTGCAGAAATATATGAAAAAATATACAGTCATACAGTATTTCAATGTGAACTCAGATTCAGTGATATAATGTGAATGAAGTAAAAAGCAGTGTGAGAGTTATGTGCAATATAAGAATGGATGAAAAGTCATGAGTACAGCAACAGGTAGGACTAGGTGAATGTTAGGAGTTCATCAGAGTGATGGCTTGAGGAAAGAAACTGTTCCTGTGATGGGTGGTTTTGACCTTCAGTGATCTGTAACGACGACCAGAAGATAGAAGTTCAAACAGTTTGTGGCCGGGGTGTGATGGGTCAGCACAGATGTTTCCCGCCCGTTTCCTGGTTATGGACCGATATAAGTTCCCAGTGGAGGGTAGGTCGGTACCAATGATCCTCTCCGCAGACTTAATGATCCGCTGCAGTCTGGTCTTGTCCTGTTTAGTGGCAGATCCAAACCAGACAGTGATGGAAAAGCAGAGGACAGATTGGATGATGGCGGTGTAGAAGACAACCAGCAGCTCCTGAGGCAAATCAAACTTCTTGAGCTGACACAGAAAAAACAACCTCTGCTGGGCCTTTTTCCGGACAGTGTCTATATGGGAGGACCACTTCAGGTTCCGGGAGATTGTGGTACCCAGAAACTTGAAGGAGTCCACAGTGGACACTGTGCTGTTGAGGATGGTGAGTGGGGGGAATGAAGGAGGGTGTCGCCTGAAATCCACAGTCATCTCCACCGTTTTGGCTGGGTTAAGTTCAAGATGGTTCTGGCCGCACCAGAGGATCAGCTGCTCCACCTCCCGCCTGTATGCAGACTCATCACCATCCCGGATCAAACCGATGACTGTGGTGTCGTCCGCAAACTTCAGGATGATAGTAAACCCTTACTCAAAAAGCCAAAGCTAGATCCAGGAGCTTTAGTTAACTATAAACCAATCTCTAATCTCCCTTTCATTTCAAAAATCTTAGAAAGAGTTGTTGCTACACAATTATTTGACCACCTGCAGGGAAATGGTTTACTTGAAGAGTTTCAATCTGGGTTTAGAATCCATCATAGTGTGGAAGATGTGAAAATGACGAGGCAGCGTTCTTTCTCAGAGTCAGCTTTATTCACATCTCCATCATTTCAAAGCAGAAAAAAGAGAATGAAACAGTAAACTCTCGTCCTTAAATATCAGGGACTTCACACCTCATAGATCACATGTCCCACAGACTACCTTGCATAATAAAGACAGTCACAATGCATTTCACCACCTTGCATAATAAAGACAGTCACAATGCATTTCCCTCCATGATATCACTTCCACTGTCTCCCACACATCCTTTAATCGACCCCCCACAGTCTCCAGCCTTGCATAACAAGGCTAAGCTTCCTGCCTTTGTTCTGACCTAAAATGCGAGTCACAGAACTGGTCCAACAGGTCCATTGAGTGTTCACCACAATAGTACTGAAACAGCCTTAGCGAAGGTCACTAACGACCTCCTCATCGCATCTGATAATGGACTGGTTTCTGTACTTGTCCTTTTAGACCTTAGTGCAGCTTATGATACTATCGATCATAATATTCTACTTGATAGATTAGAACACTATGTTGGACTTAATGGAACTTTGTTGCAGTGGTTCAGATCTTATTTATCTGATAGGTTCCAGTTTGTTCATGTAAATAATGAGTTTTCTTTCAACTTAAAGCTTAGTCATGGAGTTCCACAGGGATCTGTGCTAGGCCCTACTCTTTTTAGTTTATATATGCTTCTGTTAGGCAACATTATTCGAAAGCACTGTATACATTTTCATTGTTATGCAGATGACACACAATTATACCTGTCAATGAAGCCAGATGATAGT